>CAUYQV010019372.1:0-50557 GCA_963574575.1 Galagoides demidoff | reverse complement strand
ACAATGATTAACCAAATGATATGAAAGTTATGTTAACCAGCTTGATGAAGATGTTTCAAATTGTATATGAAACAGCACAATGTACCCCATGTTGGCATCAATGTACACAGAAATCAATTAATAAAAAAAAAAAAGAAAAAGAAAAAAAAAAAAAAAAAAGAATGTGATACGTGAAAGTAACTCGTGAAAAGAATGTGAAGGAAACACATTTGGTAGTTTGGCTAGAGTTTAATAATTGTTCGATTTTCTAGTTTTCAAAAAATTACAATAAAAGGAAATTTTGATGTGCTGTATTTTCTACTATGTAGTAACCAATAAATGTGTGTATAGAGAAAAAATAAAATTGATATTTGAATGTCTTCCAAAAATGACAATCTGATATTCCTGTATTTCATTATTTTTAAGAAAATTTTGTTAAGAGTTTTGGTGGAAAAAAGTTATTCACTACATGACCTTTTTATTATTCTTAGTAGATATTCATTCTTAACTAAATATATTACATAACAATTTTAGCCGAATTTATGAAAATTGTATAATATTGACAATTATGTCATATGAAAATAAGTATGTTGGGATATTTTAAAAGGTGTACGTGCATGTGGGTTTCTGTGTATCTGCAAAGTGGAAGAATATTACATGTATGTGACTGCTTGTATGTGTAGGTTATGTGTAATGTGCAAGTGTGCGTTTGTCTGTGTGTGTGCATGTGAGGGTATGTCTGGTGTGACAGTGTATACATGAGAGTATTTGCAATGACTGTGTGTATGTGAAAATGAGTGAAAGTCCACATGAGTGCATATGTGAGTGTGAATGTGCCTGTGGACACAAAGTGTAGAACCAAGTGCCCATCAACTCATGAATGGATTAATAAACTGTGGTATATGTACACCATAGAGTACTATTCAGCCATAGAAAAGATGGAAACTTTACATCTTTTGTGTTTACCTGGATGGGGTTAAAATACATTCTTCTTTGTAAAGTATCTCAATAACGGCGGGGAAAAGTATCCAATGTACTCAATACTAAGACAAAACCTATATGTAAATAATTACACAGCAACATGAAAGAAAAAGCACAAGTGTCTAGCAAGGGGGAGGGGAGAGGAGAGAAAGGAGCAGGAATGAGGAGGGAGGGCAATTGGTGGGCTCTCACCCAACATGCACAATGTGAGGGCGCTCAGCACACCTCTTGGGTGAAGGGCCCAACTACAACTTGAGCTTTATCTTAGAAATGAAAACAATGTAACCTAAACATTTGCACCCTCATATTAATCTGAATTTTTTTTTTTTTTTGAGAGAGAGACAGAGTCTCACTTTGTCACCCTTGGTGGAGTGCCATGCCATTACAGCTCACAGCAACCTACAGCTCTTGGGCTTAGGCAATTCTCTTGCCTCAGCCTCCTGAGTAGCTGGGACTATAAGCACCCACCACAACATCCGGCTATTTTTTTGTTGTAGTTTGGCTGGGACTGAGTTCAAACTCGCCACCCTCAGTATATGGTGCCAGTGTCCTATTCACTGTACCACAGGCACCACTCTCAATCTGAAATTTTTAAAAATTGATTTTAAAAAGGTGTAGAGATATCTATAAGGTAATTAGCATAGCAACTTGCTTCTTAGGCATTCACTTAAAACAGGGTCATATTCACTGCCAAAGTCATTTCCTAAATCATCCCCTAGAGGTTGGGACCTGTCTTCCTGTCTATTTTTCACTATTCTCTGTGTCCTTGTTAGCCAAAGAGCTCCAGCAACATCCCTTATTAGCCCCTGACCACATCTAACTCACTTCAAGGCCCTCTGCTACCGTTTCAAGGAATGATGCCAACCTTGATCTTCCCTGGCCAGTTTTCAGCCACATAGATGTCTCCCTCAGCTCTTGAGAACAGCACTTATCATGTGGATTTATACATTCTGTTTACTGTTCATAGATCTACAAGGCCCCATCCAGCTCTAAAGTTAGATGATTCAGGGCTGTCACCTTCTCATTTAGAGTAAAATTTTGTCCAAGGAAGGAGGCCTATCTTCTCTTTCCTTTTTATACTTCTGATAAACTATCACAATGACATGCTCAAAACACTCGCTCAAAAATTCTTTAAATGGAAGCTTCATGAATCTTTCCTGTACTATTCTTGCCACTTTTCTGCATGCTTAAATTTTTTTAATAAAAAGTCTTTAGTGGATTGATAACTAGAATCTATAGAAGACTTAAATTAACCAACCAAAAAAGAGCAAACAACTCCATCTATCATTGGGCAAGAGACATGAACAGAACTCTCTCTGAAAGAAGAATGTCTAAGAAATATATGAAAAAAAAAAGCCAATAGTCCCTAATCATCAGAGAAATGCAAATCAAAACCACCCTTAGTATATGGAGGTAGCAGGGGGCCGTGAAGTGAGTTAGATGTGGTCAGGAGCTGAGATATCATCTAACCCCAGTGAGAATGACCCACAACATAGAATCTCAAAGCTGCAGATTCTGGCACAGATCTAAAGAAGAGGGAACACTTTTATACTGTTGGCAGGATTTCAAACCAATATAGCCTCTTAGGAAAGAAGTATGGAGAATCCTCAAAGAACTCATAATAGACCTTCCATTTGATCCCACAATCCCATTGCTAAGTATCTCCCCAGAAGAAAAATCATTTTATCATAAGGACATCTACACTACATTGTTTACCGCAGTTCAATTTACAATCACCAAGATAGGGAATCAACCCAAGTGCACATCAAGTGCCTAGGAATGAGTTAATAAACTGTAGTATATGTACACCATGGAATATTGTTCAGCCATAAAAGATGGAAACTTTACATCTTTTGTATTAACCTAGATAGAGTTGGAGAACATAAAGTATCACCACAAAGGAAAAGCAAGTATCTAATGTACTCAATGCTAATATGAGGAAGCCAGTAGATGAACCAATACACACCCACACAGAGAAAAACTCAATTTAATTCAAGTTGGGGGAAGGGTAAGAGGGAGAAATGGAGGGGCATTTTTGAATTGGTATTTGGCATTTGGTTAGAGTAGGGTAGGTACTGATAAAATGTTTCCTGACCCTTTGTCTAGAATCAGGCCTTTCTCAGAGCTTTGCATGTCTGTGCCTTGGTGGTTCTGGGGTACAGGCTTCTGTACACCTGTGCAAGATACATAGGAAGCAATGAGGAACCCAATGACTCACCGCCATGCTATACCTCACGTCCCAAGGTCCTGGATGGCCCATCTCTCGGTCATCTTTCAAAAGCTTTCTGTGTTTACTTGTCGTGTATGCTGGAGACTTCAGTTGTAAAGGAGAGAACCTAGGAAGAGTGGGGTTACTCATGCTTATAAACTCATAAATGGTGAGGCCAGAATTTGACCCCACGATGTCTAGCCACAGGAATTGACTTTAACTACATAATTATGTGTATATTAGTTTGCAAGGGCTGCCACAACAAAATACAAGAATAGGTAGCTTGAACAACAGAAATTTATATTCTCACAGCTCTGGAGGCTAGAAGTATGAGTCCAAGGTGTCAGCAGGGGTGGTGTCTTCCGAGGCCTCTCTCCCTGCCGACTTCTCACAGTCCTCCCTCATATACCACATATGTGTCTGTTCCAGTTTTCTCTTCTTACAAGGCTAGTCATATTGGATCAGCACCCAGACCACTAACGTCATTTTATCTTAATCATCTCTTTAAAGACCCTGTCTCTAAATACAGTTGCTTTCTAAAAGACTCTAATGTATGAATTTTTGGAGGATGCAATTCAGCCCATGGCAATATGTTACATGACAATATAATGCTTAACATAGTATGTGACATAAAGATAAGACATTATAGATGTGTGTTATATGTGTATATCATCTGAGAAAAATAGTCTGAATGTACAATTGGCATCACCAATTTGCCCATCCACCCTGATTAACACCCATTACCCTGGCCACTCTCCTTAATGATAGACAGGCACAGATTGTAGATGATTGAAAGTGTGGAAAGGGAGGAAACTACTGTCCCCTCTCAGCTACTCTGGTTGAGGGACAGGAAAACCACTGGGGAGGCCTCCCCTTTTCCTAAAAAGCCACCCTGTGTCGAAGCTTCTCTCTTCTTGCCCTGGGAAGGGAAGACTGCTGGAACAGTCTGTGCTCAGCAGCTAAGGCTGCTTGTTGGGGTGATTGGTGAGCTCAGCCCACATCCTGATGCCCCACTCCCAGAGTCACTCCAAAACTTGGTCACCTGAACTACAGCAGCTTCCAACATCATGGAATAATCTTAACAGGGTAACATGAAGTTTAAGAACTTCCATTACACTATATACAGCATGCTACTCTTTTTCAAAGTCAAAAATAATTAAAACAAAAATGCATATTTAGAAACTCTATGTAAATGCAATAAACTTTTTGATAAAAAGAAAAGCAAGAGAATGATGAATATGGACTCAGAATGATGATTTTCTCTGGATGGTAAATATCTAGGCCATGAGGTGGAGATGAAGGCAGAGAGCCGGTTAAGTGGTGAAGCTGTCAGGATCCCAGCTGCTGTTATAGGTAGTGGGTTCAAAGATAATTATTGAATTATCTAAAATAAAAAATAGGCCAGGCAGGGTGGTTTATACCTATAATCGTAGCACTCTATGACGCCGAGGCAAGTGGATTGGTTAAGCTCAGGAGTTGAGACCAGCCTAAATAAGAGTGAGACCTCCATCTTTACTAAAAATAGAAAACAACAACAACAAATAGCTAGGCGTTGTGGCAGCTGCCTGTACTCCCAGCTGCTCAGGAAGCTGAGGTAATAGGATCGCTCAAGCCTAAGAGTTTGAGGTTGCTGTGAGCTATGATGATGCCACAGCACTCAACCCAGGATGACAAGAGTGAATGAATGAGTAAATAAATAAGTAAATAAACAAATGAAAATGGGGGAAAACTGGATTGTTTAAGAGTGGTTCTTACTCTTAAATTAGTTAAGATTCAGGATTATTTATTACTTTGTTCTCTTCTCTCATTCCTCCAATCTGTAAAGAATTAACTGTACTTCTTAAAGACCAATAGAGCTTTCCTCTAAAAAAAAAAAAAAAAAGTTTAGTTGTAACCTCAAGCTAAAAAGTAGCATTAAGCACTTAGGCATACCCTCATCACTTTTTACCTGAGGAATTTTCCAAACCTTGTAACTCCTAGCCCTAACCCCAGGAATTCCGATTCCAATAGCTAGGATGAGATCTGTTTCTCCACACTTTATGCTGAATGACAAAACCATCTCCTAGGAAGCCACCCTGCCTTCAATGTGGTGGTGATTAGTCAGTCTTACCCATTGTGTACTCACCCTCTGAAACTTCACTTTGACCATATTGCTCTTTCTTCAAAAATCTTTACTGTTGCCCTCTTGTTTGCCAAATCTAAATCCTCTGCCCAACTTTCAAAGTCCTCTGAACTCCGGCACCACCCTAATTATATTTCATTTTTGTCTATGTCGTCAATGGCAGACATATCTAAATACAGAAGGCTGGTTTCCCCTGCTGCCAAATGAAGACCTCATTAGCCCCTCCAGCCTGTCCTCTCCTGCAGCCCTTGTCTGAAAAGTCCTCTCTCTCCTGCATCTGTCTAGATCAGTGTTTTTCAGCCTTTTTTATGTCACTGAACACTGGAACCCATAGTTAATCTTACACAAATTATGTTGATCAAAAAAAAAGGGTCAGGTGTGGTAGCTCAAGCCTGTAACCCTAGCAACCTGGGAGGCTGAGGCAGGTGGATTGCCTGCGCTCACTAGTTCAAAACCTAATCTCTAAAAAATAGCCAGGCATTGTGGCCAGTGCCCTATAGCCCCAGCTACTCAGGAGGCTGAGGCAAGAGAATCACTTGTGCCTAAGAGTTGGAGGTTGCTGTGAGCTTTGAAGCCATGGCACTCTACCAAGGGTGACATAGTGAGACTCTGTCTTGGGAAAAAAAAAAAAAAAAAGCACACACTTACTGTGCTTTGAACTTCTTTCAAAAATAATTCAATCAATGATCTTTAAAAATGTTGTAGACACCTAACATCCTCTCACGGCACACCAGTTGAAAAATCACTGCCTAAATCCAGAAAATCCTTCTAGAGCAGCTTCAAATCTTTCCCTTTCACATAAGCCATCACTGATGTGGCCAGCACATTGCAGCCCGTAATGAATGCCTGTGAAGTGACTGACATTTTTCCTTACTTCTCCCCTTACAGACAGTAACCCTCCATGTCACTGAAAATTACTATTTTCCTCCTCCTTCATCCACTTACCATATGGATTACACTGAAATTTGTGGACACTTATGGTATCATGAGATCAAAGCTCCCTTCTAGGAACCACCCCTCTTACTTGGTCCCAAGGCTAATGCCTGAGCCACCCTGTTGGTAGCATGACACTCACCACTGGTCCTACTCATGTGGGCAGGGGCGCTTCTCTAATGCAAGCCAGGCCGACTTGGTGCCCAGAGATTTGAGGCAGAAAAAAAAAGTTGGATGTTGATATCCATCATGCTTCATGCTACGGATAAAAGACAAGCGGAGAAGTACAGTGTTCAAATAGAGAAAAGAAGGCACAACCAAACAGAAACAAGCAGCACAGAGGACTGGAGAGAAAGTTCTGGTGGTGGTTGAGTCCTTGCCTGTAGGTTCTAAGTCCTGACTGAGTTTGTGCCCTTGGGTTCAATGAGGCTCTTGAAGTATTGGTAAATAAATTTCTCCCTTTTGGTTTAGCTACTTTAAATAGGATTTCTATTGTTTTTATCCAAAAGAATTCATCTTTTTTGTGATCCATTCACCGAGGGGCTGACTTCCCATAGCTGGCCACTATTCCCTACTTTCCTGAGCCCTCTTTGTCAGCCACAAAAGGAGGAGTATGAAGGTGACCACCACCACTAACTGGTTCAGCCCCGGAAAGGGAAAATAACCTTATACCACTATTGCTCTCCACAGACACTCCAGGGGAAAAGTCTAATATTCAACCTTTGGCTTAGTCAACCCAACTTTGACATTCCCCAGATTCCCCCTTGGCTTCCATAATGACAGTTCCAACACCCCTGGAACCATACTTGTTGGTCTCAAGATTCAATTCACATTTATCAAGTAAAAGATAAATTCAAGGTTCAAGGTTTTATACACACACACACACACACACGTATGTATGTATGTTTGTATGCGTGTGTGTGTGTGTGTGTGTATATATATATATATTTTTTGTTTGTTTGTTTGTTTGTTTGTTTGTTTGAGACAGAGTTTCACTCTGTTGCCCTGGATAGAGTGCTGTGGCATCATAGCTCACAGCAATCTCAAATTCCTCGGCTCAAGTGATCCTCCTGCCTCAGCCTCCCAAGCAGCTGGGACTACAGGCATACCCCATGATGCCCAGCTAGTTTTACTACTTTTAGTAGAGACGGGGTCTCACACTCACTGAAGCTGGTCTCAAACTCCTGAGCTCAAGCAATCCACCTGCCTCAGCCTCCCAGAGCGTCAGTATCATATTTTAAAGTTTTAAAATAGATGGAGGATCAAACCTTATTCTTAACACAGGGAACTTGTATTTTCAAACTTCAGAGAATGAACTGTTGCCCTAATATCTGACTTTCAAGGAATAAATCATACGAATACATATCAGGTCACTGCTGCTGTGGCTATTTTTACTTCTGATCAGCACATTTAGGCAGTATATATCCTTATTCTTAAAAGATGGATTTCATAAACCAATGAGAATTCTGGGCACATTTTAAATATCTAAAATAAATTAGTTAATTATTTGTTCTGTGACCAATTTAAGGATTTTGCATTACCACCAACCTGGGTTTCACAGATAACATTGTGGCTGCTGTCCCAAGCCACACTGTGACCATAAAGAAATATTCCCCATCACTTGGCACTGAATCTACAAAGTACACATATTTCTGCCTGCCGAGCAAGCAAGCCTTTGAAAGACTCTCCTTCTGTCAGTGCTAAGAATTCTGCCGTACCAGTGGTATTTTACCACACAAAATAAACAGTTAGTTGTGGTAAATGGTTCGCAAGGGGATACAGCAGGTCCCTTGGAAAAACTAGAACAATAGAAAGTCAAAAACTCATCTTTTGGACACTCCTGGGGTCTCTCTCTGTGGACCAATTAAACAACACATTCAGTGGTTGGCAGTCCTCCCTATTTTCAGAACCACAGGCCCAATTACCAGGCTCCAGACAGCTACATTTTATAGCTAAAATGATTTACGGCCAATGTTTTCACTGCACAGTATACGTTCCTCTTTGTTAAACAAAAGTTCACAGAGAAGGAAGGACTGCAACTGAGGAGGGGGGAAGAAGGGGAACATGCATGCAAAAAGATCTAACTCACAAAGCCAAATGCAAATTAAAGAAAAAACAGCAGTCTTTGGACTTCAGCCCCTATTCTTTTGCATTCAGTGCCAAATGTGTATTTAGAGACACACTGAAATATCACCAGTTTAGAATTTATTTTTTTGCCTTTGTTGGAAGAGATGTTCTGCAGTACGATTTGTTGAATAACGTACCTAACGCAGTTACTGAAGGACATAGAAACTACCAGTCAATCTATTTTGTTTTACTGACAACCAAGTCAGACTGACTAGGAGAGACCCTTTTTATTGTTTAATGTTCAACCATTAAAAAAGTTCGGAGTGAAGGATGAGAAAACAGACCTCAACGTTTCATATGGATGCAGATGAAGCCTTAAGCCTCATCTCAAGTTATCTACTCAGGGGAGAGTTACTCACTCTGACCGATTTGACCTATTTGGTAAATACAGGAGACTTATTTGGTAAATACAATCATACCAATATGATTGCCTAGAGTACAAAACTTATCCTCCCTGGCCTGGGTCTTATAAATGATTTTTTGTTGTGAGTTTTGCTTTTCCTAATTATGAAACAATATGTGATAAAAAGGGAACTAACTCAGAGAATACAGACTTACCTGTTGTATAAAACCTTTATACTCAATTATTTCCAATGGGGAGAAGGGGAATTTTGCCCCCAATCCCAGGAATCAGTTGGCAATGGCAATGTCTGGACATATTTTTGATTGTCACAACCAGGATGGAGGATGCTATTGGCATCTAGTGGGTAGAAGTCAGAGATATGGTTAAATATCCCAAAATGAGCAGGATAGCCCATTACAACAAAGGATTATCCAAGCCAAAACATCAGTAAAACAGAGGTTAAGAAACCCTGCTTTATACTTTTGCATGAATTATCTTATCCTTCTAAAAGTTTAGTTAACTAAAAGCAGATTTTAAAAAGCTTTTATCTCATCCAAGCAAGGGAAAGGAGGAATTAAGAAAAGCACAGGAATATCTCAGATAGAGAAGAAGGAAACTAAAACACAAACTTGTCCTACATTTCAACAGCAATTACCAAGTAGAGACTTCTTAATAATCAGCCTTATTACTTCATCTTTGTTCTAAAGATGACTTGGCTCTAGGATTAATATTCAGAACATTCAAGGAACTCAAACAATGCAAGAGCAAAAAACACAAATAGCCTATTTTAAAAATGGGCAAATGATCTGAATACAGAAGGCATACAAATGGCAAACAGGTATATCAAAAAATGACCAATCCCATTAATCATCAGGGAAATGCAAATCAAAACCATGATGAGATATTGATCGTGTCACCACAGTTAGAATAGCTATTATTTAAAAGACCAAAAAAAAAAAAAAGAACAAACAATAACAAATGTTAGCAAGGGTACAGAGAAAGAGGAACTCTTACATGTTGTCTGTTAGAAATGTAAATTAGTACAGCCATTATGGAAAATCATATGGAAATTCCTCAAGAAACTGAAAATAGAACTACCATATGATCCAGCAGCCCTACTCTTGTATATACACCCAAAGGAAAGAAAATCTGTGTATCAGAGATATCTGCACTTCTGCGTTTATTGTAGCACTATTCTCTATAGCCAAGATATGGCATCAACCTGAGTGACCATCAACAGATGAATGGATAAAAAATATGTGGTATATTAAAAAAAAAGAAAAGAAAAGAAAATGTGGAATATATACACAATGGGATACTATTCAGATGATTATACAAAGAATAAAATTCTGTCATTCACAGCAACATGGATGAGCCTGGAGGACATTATATCATGTAACATAAGCCAAGCACAGACAGATAAATGCTGCATGCTCTCCCTCAAAAGCGGAAGCTAAAAATGTTGCCCTCATCAGAATAAAGAGTAAAACAGTGGTTCCTAGAGGAAGGGAAGGAAGCAGAGGGGATCTGGAGAGGTTGGTTAATGAATACAAAATTATAGCAAGATAAGAAGAATAAGTCCCAGTGTTCTAGGGCACTGTGGATGATAATAGTCATCAACAATTCATTGCATATTTTCAAAATCTAAAAGAGGGGATTTTTAATGTTCCTAATACAAAGAAAGGACAAATGTTGATAGATTTGCTAATCACCTTGATTTGATCATTACATGTTGTATACCTATATTGGAAATCACACTGTACTCCGTATGAACAATTATTATGTCTCAATGAAAAATAATTGTTAAATTGTTAAAATTAAAACAAGACAATCAGCACCAATCCTCTTCCAATACGTGTTAAATTTCCACGTTAATTTCTTCTTTACCTAAGAAAATGAATTTCTCTTGTTTCTCACTCATGCTCTTGGGGCTTCGTTTTGAACATTTACATCCTAGAACTTAGATTTTGATATTTAAGACAGAAGATAGACTTTATTTATAGTAACCCTTTTGTATTATATTTTAACGTTAATTTTGCTTTCCTCACCAAAAATTCTATATTTTTGTCCATAAATGGCACTGTGAGAGAAGTATTAGGCAATGTAATGGAGAATTCACATGATATAATCAGTCCCGGTCCTCTCAGTATTGATAACAAATCTCCATATATTAGACCAGCATTTCTCTTCATAGTCCCTTAGTAGCTTTGTGGTTGTGCCCTCCAAAACC
Source organism: Galagoides demidoff (assembly GCA_963574575.1). Taxonomy (NCBI): domain Eukaryota; kingdom Metazoa; phylum Chordata; class Mammalia; order Primates; family Galagidae; genus Galagoides; species Galagoides demidoff. The sequence continues at coordinate 39,633 of CAUYQV010019372.1, read as the reverse complement.
ATGCAGTCAAATAGATAATAATATTGTACTACAAATAAGTAACGCTGTGGACTGTGATCCTGACACTGTGCCAAATGCTTACTTCCCACCAAAAGCCTAAGAAGTGGACTCATTATTCCCTTTGCACAGATAATACACGGAGGATTCCTACTGTATAGGGCTGTAGCTCACACAAGTTTCACAGCTAACAGTGATTTGAGTCCAAGACTCTCTTGTGCTCAAACCTGGTACTCTTAAATACTGTGCTCTACTACTGAATAAAAAAAGGTCAGTAGGAATTCTTTACTGTAGAAAGTCTCAAATTTTTGTCTTAGTCTATCTTGCTGCTGTAACAAAATACCTCAGACTGGGTTACTCTTAAACAATAGAAATGTATTTATCACAGTTCTGGCGGCTGGAAAATCCAAGATCACAACACCAGCAGATTCAACGTCTGGTGGGGCCCTGTTCAGAGATGGCATTTTGTCAAGACGTCTTCACATGGCAAAAACGGTAAAAGAGGTGAATTGGGATGAACGGGCAGAAGGGGTGAAGAGCTCCCTCACATCTATTTTATAATATCACTAGTGCCATTCATGCATGACAGCGCCTTGTTCACGTCCTAACCTCCTTCTAAAGTTCTCCCCTCTTAATACTAGCACAATGGTGTTTGAGTGTTAACATACAAATATTGCAGGACACATTCAGACCACATTCTTTTCTAAGTCATCTCCAATTCCAGGCTCTAAATTAATTTCTCAAATGTATTTGTCCCCCACACTCTTCTTACTGTGAAGCAGCCCTTATGATCAGCGTTTGACAAGACCTGCTTAGAACCACACCATGTTCTCCACCTAAAAAAACATGGTCAGAAAAACATCTGAAAAGTATCTGATCCCTCCTAGTTGCTTGTTGTGTAAACTACACTAGTGACCAAAGAATCACCATTGAAAAGCCACAGGAGAATACAAGTGTTCCTGGGCTGAGAAGAGAAGGTAAATGTCCTGAGAATGGAGACCAAGCAGCTTCAGGCCTTTTGTAGAGTCTGCTGTACAACTTAAAACCAAGTACAACTTTCTCCTTATAAGCTTCACACTGGTCTTTCCCAATGAACAGCTGGAAAGTATTAAAAGCTGTGTGAATATCTTCTTTCCAGCTAGAACAAAAGACATGAAAATAAACTTCCAGGGGAGGTTTGGTGACTTACAAAGTGACCTGCCCTATGAATACTTTGGTCTGCTGCAAGATTGATTCACAAGCCAAAAATGAAGTGTTATTGTTGAATGAACTTCCACATTTCCATACTAACATTGTTAGCTTGTTATGCTTTCCCAAACCTCCCTTTGTGTTCCTTACTTTTATAGCCAATATTTAATTAGGAGCATAACTCCAGGAAGAATCAGACTCTGGGATATAAGGGAAAGTCAAGTAAAGAGTGTTTTATCCCATAGGGCACATATACTTTAGAAAAGCCAAGAGGAGAAACAGCAAAATCAAACCAGATGTGGATTTTATGATTGTATCATCCCTTCCAATATAAAGGCACATTCAAATTCATGGGTTTTTTCCCTTGAATTCCATTGCATCACTGAATTCTTTCAAATAAGTGAAATATTGAGCTATGCTTGCCCAAAAGCCCACATGGGGCTTTTGAAAATTCATATGCATTTAAACAATGCAAATTGTAATTTAGTATAAAACGGCCCATGTAACTGAGAAGGACAAATTATATGAACAGCCTGACCAACTTCCAATTGTTGCTAGTTCATACCCCAACAGGCTAACTTGAATCTACACAGACCATCAGAAACTCTTTTCTGCAAAGTAAGTGATAATCCTTCATGATTCTGCCACACCTGCCTGGCTTTGATAGAATCAGATGTGACCAACGCATTTAATTATTTCCACTAAAGATATTCCCAAGGATTCCCTATGAACAATGGATGCTTCTGTCCAAATCTTCATTCGTACAATAGGTATGGCATATGTGCCACTGTTAAGAGTGAGCCTCACAGATACACATTCAAGTGCTCGTGTAGAACTAGCACAGTAGCAAATCTGTGTTATGAAAAATCATGTCTCTACTGGAAAAATAATATTTAGAACTTAACTCTCAGTCTGTAAGAACCGTAAACATACCTCATTACTTTCACATTGTACTAGGATGATGGTGGAAAGTTATCTGATCATGCCTCAGAATTATTAATTCACATGATTCCTAAGCCTGAATATTACAATGTGGTGAGTGGTGAATGACGCTATCACAATTTGGAGGGACTATGAGGGGAAATGCCATCCCTCCTCACTGGGCACGTGTGCACTTGTCACTATAGCATGGTACTTAATGTCTTCTTGAAGCCGAGCTTAAAATTTTCAAACCACTTTTACAAACTCATAGGCTCTTCAACTTGAAGTCATCTGGTGCCTTCTCCCAGCCCCCTCCAATTAGGAATTACTTCTTACCTGATGGGCAGTGAGGTTCTCTTTGAAGAGGAGGAAGCTAAAGGCACACTGAGGTAGCTACATGCCATGTTTTGATTTTCTACTTTTAGAAAATGCTTCCGTAAACAAAACCAGAACCAACTTCCACAAACTTCTTCAATGCCTTGAAGAGCAACACAGACTATCGCCAGTCCCTCTTACCAACAAGTGGAAAGTATACTATACCCCTCCTGCAAGGCTCTGCTCTCCCTGTAGCAAAACACCCCCCACTCACTAAAATATTCCTCGCAGGGGGGAGTGTGGGAAACAGAACACTCCCCTTCCTCCTCTGACTCCTCCACAGTCTCCTCTTCCTCTCCCACCCTTTCCTGTTTGTGATTTCTCATTCTCCTCTCTCCCGTCTCTTCTGAAGCTGCAGACTCTCTAATGTCACATAGACAGGGAATTTCCAATGACTAATTTCTTTTTTTTTTTTAATTGAATGGTAACTATGTACATTAATGCACTTCTGGGGTACAGTGTGGTGTTTTCACACACAATTTGAAACATTTCCATCAAACTGGTTAACATAGCTTTCATGTCATTTTCTTAGTTATTGTGCTAAAATGTTCATATTCTACTCTTCGAAAGATTCACTTGTACCCTTGTAAGATAAACCTCAGAAGTGATCCCTCCAATCCCCCTCCCTCCCCTCCAATGACTAATTTCTGATGCAGATTCCTCTTTCAAGCTCTGATACTAACTGAGCTGATCCTGTGTGTGTATCAAAGCAGCTTTTCTCTGTATTTCCTTACTTACCATCATCCAAGGAAGATATTTTGGAGTCACAATAGATCCTCTTTTCTCATGCAATATACACTTCCAATAAATCCACTTCCTAGGACGTTCTTGAACTGTGTTTCCTCTTCCCTATCTCCCTCCTCTGCCTCAATTCAGCCCATCGGTATCTCTTCCAGGGACTATTGTAACACTCCCTGTTTAGTCTCCCTGGCTCCAGTCTCACCCCACTTCCCTCCCTGCTGCCAGTGATATTCCCAAAATACAAGCATGTTCATGCCAAATCCATTTTAATTACCCCAAGAGAAACTGTATCTAACGAAACCCTCTTTCCTATCATGTAAATGATACTCAGATTGGCCATGTGTTGTAAACTAAAATATGCAAATAAATTGTATTATTTTTCAGAAGACTACTTAGCAGTAGTCAGAAAGGAAGAACTGCAGCCTACAAAACATTTCCCCACAGCTCATCAGTTCTAAGCTGTTGGTTGACAATAAGCATATGGAGGAAACTGCAGTATAAGATAAAGACTTAAAAGGGCACATGCATATACCTATATATTTCAATAAGACATTTTCCAGACCTTCATACCTGGGTAAAAATCAAAGGACATGTTCTGAGATGTCTTTCAGTTTTTAAGAAAAGAAGTTAATCTTCCATTTCCCCTATTATTAATAGCACCATGTTTTTTTTTTTTTTTTTTTTTTTTACAGCAGTCACCTTACTCAGATTATTGGGGGCTTCTTCTGACAGGGTTTTATAGGAAGGATAAATGCACTGGGGAGAAAAATTGGATAGGATTGTGATTCAGTATCCGAAACAGAAAGCTTTATAACGTTTCTTCACGAGGCAGATTAACTTCTATATCATATGAATTGTCTCCATCGTGAACAGCTTCGTGCGAGAGATGGGAATGGACTCTGTTAGTCTTCAGTCACTTTTATGAAACAAAGCAGAGTGATTTAATTATACACTCTCAGTCGCCTAAAATAGATTCTCCTTTCCTTGACTCCTGCAGTTTTCAACAAATACACACCAAGAGTTACAACTTTAGAGTTTCTTGACAACTTCTCACACAAAATATTTCAGATTTGTTAATTCGTCTAAATCCGTGCATAGGGAATATTTAAAGGATGATGCACTAGCTATGGCGCAGATCAGCAGGGTGTCCTAAAGACATTTTTAAATACTTTCTTATTAGTTTTTGACAAAATCCACAGCACGTCCTCATTTCATAAAGGTATAAAATAAGGAAATGTTCCTTTATAAAATTTTTATTTGACTTTGAAGAGCAATGAACCTCGAAAAACATAAAATGCTAAATCACAAACAACAAATGTTTCCAGTTAGATCCCAGGACTGAAGTTTGACTTTTCTTCATTTCCAAGAGTTAACACAAACGGTCTCTCCTGCGAGTTTATGAGCGCTTATGTAAGTGTGAAGCAGTACATTTTCTGTTTTTCTTCCTTTAAAATCAGAAATATTTTGGTTCGGATTTGCATCTTTTTCTTCATTGTCATGTCCACTTTGGAACCTCATCAAGATGCTGGTGCAAATCTGAAAATAGTTCAATGTTGCCAGCCGCCCCTGAGTAAGTTGATCGTTACTTTGGTGAAAGTTAAGAACACTGCTTCTAAATGGGTTCAGTAACAGCTATTAGCTGAATTGAATTTTCATACTTGTGTGGAAAATTGAACTGAACACACCTATTGCTGATTATGTCATGAGGTCTGCACCCTCCCAACAACTTGTGAAGATGGATATGCTCATGGCCAAGTCATTTCCCTGTTGGTCTACACAAACAAAATGATTTGGATTGAAATTAAATTTACAAATGAGGTTGCAGTCTCCATTTTTTAAAAAATGTCAATAATTTTTATTTTAACCACTGCTATGAAATGATTCTTTTATCCTCCCCAAGGACTTGAGGTCTATTTCAGATGCAACTGAAAGCTTAAAAAGAATGACACGAGGAAAAAAGGGAAAGACATTCTTAACTGCAACATTTGAATAGTATTGGTCCTCTACCTGAATGCAAACAGAAAAAATGAGAACAGTATTTCTCTATGGTGGACAAAGGAAAAAATAAGACTTGTGAGTGAAAAACAAAAGCACTCTGTGAAAATGTGTTCATGAAGGATATTAGTTTGAAATGCTCATAAGATAGAGAAGGAAATTAAAGTACATTTCTCCATTCTGAGCCCAAGAGATAATAGTGCATTTTTAGCCATGGATCTTTATATATGTCACCTTTATGAAAATCTATATACATTTTCCCTATTTTTTGTACATGTAGAATACAAAAATTTTTAAAGACATCAAAATAGCACTAATTGTGGACGTTTTCTCTAACTTTAACATTTTAATTTGATCTATAACTCACTGATTAAGAATTCAGCTCTCTATTTTAACTCTAAGTTTAAGGGTCCTAGTATACCATATGTCAATCTAGGGTTATCTAGAGCATTAACTGAAAATGTCAAAAGTGTAATTCTTCATTACAGTAGAAATAGAATTATAAAAATTAGACCCTTCAATTACAAATGACATTTACCACTCTAATCAAGGTTGGTCTTACATGTGGTTGGGGTCAAAAGTCGAATGTGAATGGTTCCCTACTCCAAAATAACTGACACAGTTCCAGCATTGAGATTTGTTTTCACCTCTACCACATATTTCCATTATCTTGGTTCTGAGTTATCGAAGCCCTACAACAGCTACGTTTTATTGAATATTTTCTACATACCAGATATCATGTTCAGCTCTTTGTAATTGACATAGAGGAGTTTTTCAGCAAGGACTTAAAATTAGAGTTCGCATGTTTGGACCCTGGCTCTTGGGAAAATTACCTACCCTTGCTAAATCCCTTCTCAAGTGTAAAATGAATATAGCAACATATATATCATAAGTTTGTTGTGGAAAAGATGAGAACAAAGATGAAGTTCACCAATGGGTGAACAAAGAAAAGTTCACCAATTTTCCCAAGATCCCATATAGCTACGACATGGAAGAACCATACTCAAACCTGGATCTAAACAGATCAACATGCCATATATCAATTCTGTCACTCATTGTTAGTGGTTTGGCTATTCTTCTCAGAGACATAGGCTGGATAAATGGATGAAGAAACACAACCCAAGGATCTCCCTCCAGGAAGCACGTCTAAACCATAATAACACACACAAATTCAATGTGAAAGGATGGCAAAAAAATTTCCATGCAAAGAGAAATCAAAAGAGAGCAGGTGTCACCATTTTCATATCAGATAAGATTGACTTTAAACCAACAAAGGTCAAGAAAGACAAATAGGGTCATTATATAATTCTAAAGGGGAGAAATTCAATAAGAAGACATAGCATTCCTAAATATATAGGGTTATGTAGAAAGTATCCAGCGATTATTAATATAAATGTCTCCAGTTTTCATAGTACATGGCTGAATACTTCCCGGAAAGCCCTCGTCTATGTTCCCAACACAGCAGCTTCCAAATAAATAAAGCAAATTTTACAAGAGCTAAACAAAGGAATAAGTAGTGCCATCATAATTGCCAGGGACCTCAACACCCTATTGTCAGAGCTCAACAAAACAGAAAATAAACAGAGAAACAATGGACTTAAACCAAATGCTAAATCAAACAGAACAGACATTTACAGAACATTCTACTCCAAAACTACTAAACATACATTCTTCTTAGAAACACATGGGACATTCACCAAGATTGATCATGTCTAAGGCCACAAAACACGTTTCAACAAATTCAAAACAATTGAAATCATACAATCTTCTCAGACCACAGTGGAATAAAACTAGGAATCAGTCACAAGAGAAACACTGAAACCTACACAAAGTCATAGAAATTAAACAACCTGCTGCTGAAGGATTATTGGGTCAAGAATGAAACGAACATGGAAATAAAATTCTTTGAACTGAAGGACAAAGAGAACACAAGCTATTAAAACTACGGGACTCAGCAAAAGCATTCCCCAGGGGAAAATTTACAACCTTAAATGCCTACATCAAAAAGATAGAAAGATCACAAATTAACAACCTACTTTCACATTTCAAGAAGCTAGAAAAGGAAAAGTAAACCAAATCCAAAGCCAGCAAAAGAAAAGTAATAAAGGTCAAAACAGAACTAAATGAAATAAAAACCAAAAAAACATTATACAAAGGATCAATGAAGCAAAAAGTTGGTTCTTTGAAAAGACAAACAAAACTGACAGACGTCTTTCTAAATTAACCAGGAATAGGAGAGAAAGGACCCAAATATGCTCAGTCATAAATGTAAAAGGAAATATACAGCTAGTACCACAGAAATACAATACATCATCTGTGAATACTAGGAAAATCTCTATGCACATAAACTAGAAAATGTAAAAGAAATGGACAAATTTCTGAAAACATACAACTTCCCAAGATTCAATCAAGAAAAACTAGAACTCCTGAACAGACCAATAACGAGCAATGAGATAGAGCAGTAATAAAAAAAAAAAAGTCCCCCCCCCCCCCAAAAAAAAAAGTCCCGGACCAGATGGATTCACAGCCAAATTCTAATTCAAATTTCCTAATTCCTGTAACTTCCCACTGTTCTGAAACACGACCTCTCAGGGTAACTAGGATGGCATGCAGATATAGGGTACCAAAAAGGAGGAAGACACTGACACAACGTTTCCATTCCTGGAAGAAGACTAAACCTTTGGGCTCCTAGAGTGACTTAAAGAAGATAGACTGTTTGACCCTCTGAATCTTAGAATTTTATATTGGTCACAGGTTGTTTATCTGGACATCACAGGATAAAGAGTTTCCAACCAACAGTGCCTGACACACCATAGAACTCAAAACAAAACAATATATTGAATGAACAAATGAGTCAATTAATGAATTCTAAGAAATTCTCCATATCCCCACATTTTATGACAGACGACAGACGATTTTTGGAGGAAAGTTGCATTGAGTTGTCCTTCCTTGGTTGTAAGCTCCACGAGGGCAGGAAGCCCACCTAGTTTAGTCATCCCTATATTTGTGCCACCTGACACATGCTGAGTTGACACTCAATAAGTAATTCTTGAATTGAACTGAATCAAATCAAACTGCCACTGAGATCTCCATCCACAACTCAGGAAGATTTGACCCCTGCTTCCTCCTGAACTCCCAACATCTAGCAATATTCGATCTGACATGCATTTGGATGCCGTCCATCTAAAGCATCTACAAGGCAGAGGCTCAGAGCCACAAAGATCAGACATATTGATTCAAGGAAAACAGAAATGTTCCACATCAAGAAGGATTTAGATTAATTTAAATAGCTCTGTTTAATCTATAAGATAATGCAGGTCGATCAAAGGATATAATTTTACATGACACTTACCCAGACTTAATGCAGACTTTCTACCTTTGTTCTAGAATACAGAAACAATCCCATAGTGGTTTCTTTGTTTTTGTTTTTTGGTGAGAAGTTTGCTTGAATCAGCAACACTATGAATGCAACATCTCTACCAGGATTCTTTTTTGTTTGATCTCAAAGATCACTGATGACCTTTAGGCTACCCTACTCTCTCCAAATTCTCACACACACCCTTGTGAAGAGTCCATTTTCTTAGTGGTCCAGCATGCTAGAAAGTGGGCATTTTACTTGGAAAAGTCAAATGGCCAGAGCACCAAGCCCATCAGAACCATTTTCTTGGAAAGCATCTCTTCCCACTCTGTCCCTAGAGATGGTCCCGAGGCTACTCCAGCTTTCAAGCTGCCTACATCTACCCTGGAGAGCCTGGGAGTGGGTAGGTTAGCATTGTTCTTCTTTGCAAAGAAATGCCTTTTTTGGCCAGGGCCAGGTTTGAACCCATAGCCTCCAGTATATGAGGCTGGCACCCTACTTCTTTGAGCCACAGGCGCTGCCCAGAAATGCTTTTTTGTATATAGTGTGTATTTCCAAGGGATTTTCTTTCTTTCTCTCCACCTATCCCATTCAGTGGCTGCCTCTACAACTGCTTTCTCCCCTCGCAGGAACTCTCCTCCTTCACTATCTACTTCCTTCTTTCTTAATTTTCTTCTCTATTCAGGGAAGACTTTGTAGTCCATTGCTTTAACCACTTTTTGCCAATGTTCTTGAATTCTGATGTCTTTCCACAGGCTTGTATCAGTCTGCCTTCACCGTGCCTGGAACTGGACCGCCAAGTGCTGAGTATAAAACAAGACAGCGGCTTCTACTTGTGACTCTTATGTCATTGCGTTATTTAACCCAGCTGAGCAACACTGCTCAGTCATCTCTTCTTTCCTAACTTAACAGCGCTATTTCAAACTTCTCTTTTCTCCCTAAACTTCTCATCTGCTCCTCCATTCTGACTATCAAAGCCATCAGAGGAAATACTCCAGGTTCTTCCCATGAAAATCACTCATTTACTTTTTTCCCTCCTGGTGCAACAGCTGTTTCAATACTATCTATACTTCAGGTGTAATAATCAATGTGCTATTTACCAAATACTTCGATGGCACAGCTATGTTCCAGGTATATTTTACTTGGTTTGTTTTATCTCCAAGCCAACATTGTAAATATTTTACATATAATAACTCATTTAATACTCATAACAACCTTATGAGACAGGGGTTGTTATCACCTCTATTTTATAGACAGTAAATTGTGGAGAGAAAGGTTAAATAGCTTACCCAAGTCACGCGAGCAACCATCCTGAAAATATGTTTTTAACCATTCCATTCTGTGGCCTTTCGTCATGATTTACATACACTCTGTGTTACGTACAACCTTAATTTGCCAGCACAATATCACAAAATAAGAATTCTTATTTTTCAGAGTTTGCATGTGTGGAAACTAAGATACATAGAGGTTCGATGGTTTGCCCAAGGTCATGCAGCTAGAAAGAAGCAAAACTGGGATCTGAATCAAGGGAATCTGTTTCTAGCACCTATGCTTTTACCACCATGCTGCCTCTGACTGTTCCACCTAAAGTTAATCCTCTCTGTATTCCCTGATCTGATGCATCCTGTTTTCTCAGGAACAGCTCCTCAATGGCTTCAGCATGTGTCTCCATTAACACTTAATAGATGCAAGTCTTTCCCATCTAAGAAAAGGAAAAACAGCTGCTTCTGCTGTTTTAATTTTTCACAAGCCTTATAGACTGTGCATATACGGCTCGTATCTGGTTTATTCATTGCTTTCTAAAGCTTAGTGCAGTGCCTGACATGTAACAATGAGCACAATAATTTCTGTACAGTGGAAAGGGGCTGGTTCACTCCCAGTGACTCCAAAGTATTTAGCACATGAGCATCCTAAGACCTGTAAAAGGTAACTTTAGGTTTGAAGAAGGTGACATAGAGAACTACCCCCGTTCCCTTTCTTGGAAATCGACAAAAAGTATTAAGGACAATATGAAACAGAAAAGCAAATTTCATTTGGGGCCACAGTAAAAAATAGTTAAGTACAAATAAAATGAAAATGAAAATCGTTCAAAAGCATAAAGAAGAATAAAAGGTCACTATGACTGCAGATCTGAGTTAAAGCCTACAAGGTATGCTTTCTCAGCAGGAAGGGTACATCAGGTATACCCTTATTTCCAATAAGATACAGGTACACAGGATGACAGCAATTTCCTTGCAGGAGCTGAATGAAGAAGAGCACAAATAAGCCATTTTGGTCTGTTTCTATAATCGGAGCTAAGGAGACGAAAGGCATTGCTTTATGAAAAAAATTAAAAAATAAAACAATAGCTTATATGTTTCAGTCAGGGATATAGACAAAATAAGGTACATACAAAATTCTAGATAATAAGAAAAATTCCAGCCAGCTTGGAGTATGCCATACCCTCTCCCCCATCATCCTTCCCCAAATGCTATCTTAGGAAAAACACGTCTCCTTCCACGTGAGAAACTTTGACAAGGAATGTATATCAAGAAATAGGTTCACAGGCGTTCTTACATTATTATGCTTTCTGATTTGCATACAAAAAGGGCCCATGAAAGGTGCCTCCAAAAGTAATATGAGGATAAGAAACTAGAAGAAGAATGTCACTAAATAAAGGAAGCCTTGGGTGAGATAAAAATCAAATGTAGTGCCTCATGAAGTGAGCGCACCAAGAGGGAGTCATTAGTAGAACAATAGTAGGAAGTGAAGCAGGAACTATCAAGTTTGAGGAGATAAGTAAAGGGGGGGGGAACATCATAAAAGTGAGGATGAAATTGTAAAGAACACAAAGGTAAATAGACAGTGGTAAAAACACAATAAGAGATATAAAATGTAGAAATGATAAAACAAACAAAAATAAAATGGCAAAACCACCAGGGAGGGGGGCGAGATGGCTGACTAGGGACACCTCATGCAGACACTGTGGGGGGAAGGAAGGGTCCCAGATAAAGGAGAGTAGAGAGGGACACAGTTCAGGTGTAGGGCATAGAGAGACCTGCCAGGGACCTCACAGAGGAAAATTGCAAAACAGAGACAGAAGAAGATGAAAAGGGAGGAAAGATATTGGTGAGGATTGAACCAAGAGAGGCTCAGACCCTAGTGAATGGGAATCCCTTTCTCTCCCACACTCCTTCAGTGATCAGCAGGATACTGAGTTACCTGGAAGCTTTTCCACTTTCACAACCCCAATTACTGGAGCAATAACAGACTTGTGGGGAGAAGTTGCATGATTCTGTAGCCAGAATCTCTCTCCCTGCCAGGTCCTTAGTCTCGGAGATTTGAACAATAAATTCATGGACCACTGCAAGGAAATGACAGGGTAGATTTTATTGATAGATAAGAAGAAAGATAAAAACCTCAGGCTCAGCAGAGGCGTGGCCCTCAGTAGGTAGCCCATAGAGGTTTATATGCTCCTTTTCTCACCCTGCAGGCGGGGGTAGGGCAGCTGGGGAGATAGAATGTATGTCTGGAATATGTCATAATCAGCAGGGGCCTGTGCACAGAAGTTAATTTTAAAACTGCTATTGTACAGGAATGTGGCGCCACTGTGGCTTGCTCTCTGCTCTGGGAGGGCAGCTTAGGTGGAACACTGGTCAGACTGGTTTTTATGAGCCTATACTGGGCCAGAGAATGCATTTGTGTCTGGCTCTAGGTAAAGGTTCCACATCAATCCTCCCAGAAAATGGGGTCCATGTCCAGTCCTAAGCAAGAATCGCAGAGCTTGGACACTCCATGCCAAGTTCTCCTCCAAGGAGAGTGACCTGAGAGGTGGGAGAACCAGCTTTCTGGCTTTCTTCCATTTAGATTCTTGTCCTTCCCTGCCCCTCCCCAGCCCACCATAACCTGGAGAGCAGTTTGGGCCAGAATTTGGCCAGTGGCAGCCTCTCCCTAACAGGAGCATCCTCCAATCTGAGGTTTCCAAAGAGAGTAGAGTCCATGTCTTTCCCTTTGTAGACCTGCAGTGAGAGCTCCTCCCCCGCTGACCTTTCCCCAAGATACACAGCAGTGGACTTGAGTGGGCTCCTGGGGGACACAAATGGAAAGTTTGGGAGCCAAACTAGGGATGCAAGGGAGCACATATAGTGAAGGTCCAAGAAGTAGCAATGTGAGAGAACATCCATACCTAGCTGTGTGGCAAGAATCTTGGCCAGCCAGCAGATCTAGCCTGCCTATGTGGACCCTGGGCCTCTGAGACAAATCCCTGCTTTCACTACTGGGTATCAGTAGTGAAAGTCCCTATGCTTGTGGAATAGCCCCCCCATATGGGTAGTACTACTCCCCAAGTCCTCAGAACCCCCTCTGATTCTCTGTGCGTAAGTCTGAGGCTCTATCCCTATAGCTTCTGGGCTCCCGCCAGGCCTGCAATTCCCACTCAGAGACTCCAGACTTGTGCCTGGTTCCCCAAAACTCCACTACTGAGTTCCTGTCACTACTGCTGGGCCAGAAGAACATCCCTAAGGTCCAATACTTTACTCAGGACCCCCTGCTCTAAGCAACCATCACTCCTGGACTTGGTTCAAGAGAATCCCAGCAAAGGAGAACAGAACTAAGAGCACAGGAGCTAGTGAGAAGAAACCAGAAAAAAAAAAAAAAAAAAAAAAACTTGGCAATATGAAAAAGTAAAAAAGTTAAGCATGCCCCAGGGAATGTGATGGAGCTACAGGAGTGGACTCCACTCACAAGGAAATTGCTGACTCCACCCACAATTCCATTGCTGAAATTATGGAATTTCAGCATTTTTTCTTTGCCATCCATGTTCTAAATGGATGGCAAAGAAGATGAACATGGATGGCAAAGAAGATGAATGGAATTGGAGAGAAAAGTTGAAACCCAACAAAAAGAAGCCAAAAAGTTTCAGAAATTGAATGAAAAAGTTGCTGGAGAGCTAGACAACATAAGAAAGGATATAACAGAACTTAAAGAAATGAAGCAGTTGTTTTGGGAATTTCAAAACACAGCAGAACACTTTAATAAGAGGCTAAACTAAGAAGAAAAAAATCTCAGAGTTTGAAAACAAGGTTCTCGAGATAACCTAGTCATTCCAAAAGGCAGAGAAGAGTACGAAAAATGTCCAAGCAATCACTGAGAGAGACATGGAACTATGTGAAGTGAAATAACATTCAAATTATAGGGAGAGAAAAAAACTAAAAGCATGGAAAACCTAGTTGAGGAAATTATTAAGGAAAACTTTTCTGGTATTACCAGAAATTCCCACATACAAATACAATATGGACATCAAACACTGGGAAGATTCACAGCAAATAGGTTATCTCCAAGACACACAGTAATAAACCTGTGCCCCGCACAAGAGCTTCCAGATACAGAAAGCCCATTTTACTAGAACTAAGCAAAGGAATGAACAGCACCATCATAATAGCCAGGGACCTTAACACCCCATTGTCAGAATTCTACAAATCATAAAAGAAATAATAGATTTACACCAAATTCCAAATAAAAAGGACCTAACAGACATTTACAGACCATTCTACCCAAAACTACAGAATATAATTCTTCTCAGAAGCACATGAGATGATTGATTATATCTTAGACCATAGGAAAAGGTCTCAAAAAATTGAAAGTGTACCATATACCTTCACAGACCATGATGGACTAAAACTAGAAATCAATCACAAAAGAAACTCAAACATACACAAAGTCATGGAAGTTCACCCGCTGCTGAACAATTTACTGAGTCAATAATGAAATTAAGATAAAAATTTTTTAAAATGTTTGAACTGAACAAAGGGGACACAAGCTATCAAAATCTACGAGACACACCAGAGAGAAAATGAATTGTAAGGAAGCCAGGTAAAGGAGATTTCAAGAATCTCAATGTTTGTGTTCCCTCCAAATTCATATGTTAAAATCCTAACCCCCAGATGATGGTATTAGAAACTGGGGCCTTTGAGAGGTGATTAGCTCATGAAGGAGACCCCTTTCTCCTTTCACTGTGATAGGACAGTAAAAAGACAACTATCTATTTACTAGAAAGTGAGACTTCACCAAACACTGAACCTGCCAGGGCCTTGATCTTGGACTTCCTGGCCTCCATAACTATAAGAAATAAACTTCTATTATTTGTAAGCTACCCCATTTATGCTAATTTGTTATAGCATCAAACAGAATAAAGCAGAGAAACAACATACAAATAGAGTACCTGAAAAAGAAGATTAAAATAATGGAACAGAAATTTTAAGAAACAATCCAAGAAAAAAAAAGTCCTAAAATATAAAAAGACTTGAATACACATACTAAATATCATGATATCTGAATTATATTACTGAAAATAAAAGTCCAATGACAATATACTGTCATTTGTGTTTTTAAGGGAGGATGATATTGATATAGATATCTTTATGCTTTATAAAATACCTCAGAAAAGGTCCCCAAAACTAAAAATGTTGCTTGTCTGTATGGAACAGAAAATATACGGAATACCAGAATAATTAGCCAAGAGGAAAAAAATAAAAAGCATCCAAGTTGGAAAGCAGGGAAGCTAAATTGTCTCTGTTTGCTAATTACATTATCTTGTATATAGAAAACCCTAAGACTTCAAGTTACTGTTAGAATTAGGAAACAAATTCAATAAACTGGAAGAATGCAAAATCAACTTACATAAATCACTAGCATTTCTGTACATTAACAGTGAACTCTCTGTAAAAGAAATCAAGAAAACAATAGTGCTTATAATAGCATCTAAGAACAAAATAATAAAATACTTTGGAAAAATTCAACCAAGGAAGTGAAGTGAAAGATGTCTACACTGACTATAAAACATTGATGAAAAAATTAAAGAAGATACAAACAAATGGCCCTCCGTACACAGATTAGAAGAATTAATTTGTTAAATTTTTCATACTACCCAAGCCAATTCAATGCAACCCCTATCAAAATTTCAATGGCATTTTTTACAGAAATAGATAACCCTAAAATTTGTGTGGAAGTACAAAAGTCCCAAAGAGTAAAAAACCAGGAGCAACACATTTCCTGACTTCAAAATCTACTACAATGCTATAGTACTCAAAACAACATGGTGATGGCATAAAAACATACAGATAGCTCAATGGAATAAAATAGAAAGCCTAGAAATAAATCCACATATTTCCAGTCAATAGATTTTTGACAAAGATGTTAAGAACACACAATGGAGAAAGAAAGTCTGTTTAATAAATGGTGTTGGAAAAAAACTGGATATCAGTGTGTAAAAGAAGGAAATTAGACCCTTGTTTTAAACCATATGTAAAAATTAACTTAAAATGGACCAGAGACTTAAATGTAAGGCTTCACACAGGAAAATTTCTATAAGAAAACAGGGACTTGGGCTGTACCTATGGCTCAGAGGAGTAGGGCACCAGCCCCATATGCTAGAGGTAACAGGTTCAAACCCAGCTTCAGCCAAAAAAACAAAGAAAACAGGGACTAAGCTTCTTCACGTCAGTCTTAGCTATGGTATCTGTATACCATGGAAAACTATTCGGCCACTAAAAAAGATGGAGACTTTATATCTTTTGTATTAATCTGGATGGAGGTGGAACACATTCTTCTTAGTAAAGCATCACAAGAAAGGAGAAGCAAGCATCCAATGTACTCTATTCAAATATGAAGACAGTAGATGAGCTAATACAAGGAGGGGTAGGGGAAAAAATTAAAATAAACAAATAAATTATTTTGGGGCTATCACTCCCAAAACATAGGAAACAAAAGTAAAAATAAACAAATGGATTCCAAGGAACTAAAAAGCTTCTGAAGAGTAAAAGTAAAAACAAAAATAAAAAGATAGCCTATGAAATGAGAGAAAATACATCTGATAAGGAGTTAATATTGAAAATACATAAGGAACTCACACAACTCAATTGCAAAAAAAACAAAATCAATTTAAATACGGAGAAAGGACCTGAATAGACATTTTTCCAAAGACACGCACATGGCCAAGAGTCACATAAAAAGTTATTTTGCATGACTAATCATCAGGAAAATGCAAACCAAAACCACAAGATATCACCTCACGCCTACCTGTTAAGATAGCCACTATGAAAATGACAAAAGATAACAAGTATCAGGAAGATATGAAGAAAAAGGAACATTGTACACTGTTGGTAGGAATGGCAATTAGTACAGCCATTATGGAGTTTCCTCAAAAAGTAAAAAACAGAATTACCATGATCCAGCAAGGCCATTTCTGAGTATATACACAATGAAAACTAAGATCCCAAAAGACATCTGCATTCTCATGTTTGTTGCACCATTATTGACAATAGCCAAGACATGAAGTAAACCTTTGTGTCCATCCACGCATGAATAAAGAATATGTGAGCTATAGGAGGGCTAACAATTACATTAGTGATCTTATCCTAGAAAAAGTGCTGCATACCTCATTGCTGAATATCACCCTGGGCACCTTCAAAGTACTCCCCTTAGGAAGCTATGTGCAGATGCCAGCTCCTATGCCATCATCCTTCAAAGCAATTTTGGAGCTCTGTTCCTGAAATGACCACCAGAGCTGTTGTTATACAGCACACAGAAACATGCAACAAAAATAATGAATGTCATTCAACAAGACACAACCACATGTTGACCCAAGCACAGCTGGGGGACATGGATATACCAAGCTTATGAAAACTTACTGAGTTGTTTGTACAGTGCTGCCAATGTAAGCACATGGTGGCAAGTTTGTGAACTTAATTGTCAGACCATATATATAGGGCAGGGGGGGGTCTGACACATAGACTAAAGCAGAGAAACAACATATATACACACACACACTCTCATATATACACATATACATACTCACCCTTTAAAAAGAAGGAAATTTTTTCCATTCCTGAGATACTTTGCTAAAAAGAATACTTTCCAGCTATCTATGTACACATGACTTAATTAAAAAAAATAAGTAAATAAAATAAAAAATAAAAAGAAGGAAATCTTGTCATCTGCGAGAACATGGATAAACCTGAAGGCCATTATGCAAAGCCAAATAATCCAGATACATAAAGACAAATACTGTATGATCTCACTTAGATGAACAATCTAAAAAAGTTGAATTCATAGAAGAGTAAAACAGTGGTCACTGGAGACTGTGAGAAGTGGTCTAAAATATAAATATATATTTAGATATATTGGGCAGTGTACAAATTTCAAGTTCTGTGATGAACAAGCTCTGGGGATCTAACATACAGCATGGGTGGTGAGGGAAATGTTAAGTAATTTGATTGCAGTCATCATTACACAACACAATCATCATATTATACACTTTGGATATACTCAATGCTTATTTGTCAATTAAGTATTTCTAAGTAAAATCAATGAAAAACAAGGTCTTCAAAAGTAATACTGTGATTCAGTGTTGAGATGAAAAGTCATTGTGTACACAAAAAGGTACTAAACAGAGCAGCAGTGGGTATATTTTATATTGGTGAAGCGAATATTCGTCATAGGAGGATTGCCATATTTTGCTCTAAAGGAACAAATCACATATGTACTTTATGGACCTGAGTAGATGACACTGTGTTACATTTTGTTTTCTGAAGAATATGCAAAAAAAAAAAAAAAAGCATCTCCTACATGCTTAGCAATGCTAGTAAAGGCAAAATTTTTGCCAAATTCCTCAGCTAGTAGATGAAAGAAATGTCAAAGCATCCAATGGCTGATGGTTTCAACAAATATGTTGGTCGTGGAAGGCTATCATTAAGGCTCTGTGTCACAGCTTAATTGGAAACACTTTTTTCTTTCCTACCAGTATGTAATATCATAAATGTCCTAAAGTTAATAGTAGCTTGAGAATCAAATTTAAAATATAGACTTCTTATAGACTTGGAGAAATTATCGAGCCTAAATGCAAATATAAAAGCACAATACAAAACTGCAAACCGTCAAAACAACGTAAGATCATTTTAAAATAGTGTGGGGAAAGTAAGTATAAATACATCAAAATATCAGAAGCATGTAAAATGATCTTATAGTTAATATTTATCTTCTTCCTTTTATGTTTTACAAATTATTGACAAAGGAATGTATGTTTAATTAGTTCAAAATGTAGAATATTAAAAACAAAAATGAAAATATACCTCCAGGCACTTATAACTTTCTTTATCATCCATTATTGTTATTTATCTAAATGTTTTTTGAGTCTATATTTTATGTTCTTCCTTTTATTATTAGATGTGCATTTTACAGATTCCAAGTCTTAAGTTGTACAGTGCATGTCAACCCAATCTATGTAGTATATTTTCAAACTTCTAAAACCTTCAATAAAACTTTCTTGGCCTTTGCTATTCCAGCCAAAATTGCTAATTCATTATTTTTTTCCCCAAATATTAAAGCTCTTTTAGAAAAATGAAAGACTTTCCCAACTCACCTTCCTTAGTGGTTGTACTCATTTTGAGTTCACCATCCTAAGCTCTTCTAAAATAAGGTCTGTAGCAGACCCAGTATATTTTCAAGTTACTTGTCCAAGGGTGGTATCCTTTGATTTCTTTCCTATATGACAGGAACCAAGAGAAACAAAAAAGGAAACACATCTTTTCCTGGGTATATTAGTGATCAAAAGGCTTTTTAGTTGACATATTTTGCAGCTATGGACTTTCAGATAGTATCTTTAATATCAAGCACTAGCATTTCTAAGGTCACTGAGAAAATGAATGTGGAGTGCAAAAGGTGCGGGTGGAACAGAAATAGAAGGCACAGAGTCTGGGTTCACCCTCAGAACCAAGGGGCTCTGAACAAGCTGGCTTCATGCTGAGGAATGTGCCGGCCGCAAGCCCATCTTTCTCTCTGCCCTGGATCTTTCTAAGTTTACTGCACTTACAAAACCCATCTCTTTTCTTTCCTGTCTCTCAATAGTCTACTCTTGAAATAAACTGTGTTCAATTGCCACAGGCAGCCCTGGGTTGCAAACAGGAAGCAGGGTGAGCCCCAACATCAAACGCATGGGCACCCCATCAGTCAATGCCCACAGAAGACTTCCCCAAAATCAGCATCTCCATCTGTCTCTGTGGTTAGCGAGTTTCCATCTCTGTGCTTCATGTCCTCTTATGTCACTTACAGGAGTCTGTGAGTGGCCCTCTTGCAGATAGAACCAAGTATCAAAGCACCATCAATTGATTTCACAAATCCTGGACCCTATACCCCCGATTAAGCTCTTCCACTGGCACCGTCAATCAGCCAAGTCTTTCAATTAAAAGTTGATTGCTAGAAGCAATGTCTTTATTCCAATCCCTTCTACAAGTCAATCATTTGATGGCGTCCTTATAAAACCATTTAGGCATTTAACCTGCAGCCCATAAGTATGTTAAACTCTCTACACATGCCCCATCCTACCCACAGCTAGTTAAAATAATAAATAAAAACCTGGCTTTAATATCACTCATTTACAACTGATAACAAATGTCTGAACTGGTCTGGGATTGACGTTCAGAACTTATTTTGCTTGAATCTAGGTTTTTCCCAGAGACCTGGGCATAAGTCTGAATGTCTCAGTAAAATAGAATTCACCTCAAATCAATGACACAACACATCAGCTCTGCACGGGGAGAAGGACATACAGAGTACAAATTTGGAGGAGGGGGCAACAAGGGTCTGCTAGCACTGTGTTGTCACTGTCACATTAAGGCCGAGACCTTGTAAAGTCTGCCACAAAATAATAAAATAAGGCTACACTTCATTGCTCCATCATGTGTGAGACGCTCGTTAGCATTTCACGCAGGCAGGCAGAAAATTACTGAAGAAAGGAAGAAATCACCTTCCAAGCTCAGCCCCCACCGAGAGCTGCAGATTTGGCATTTCTGCACAGGAGGGAACCATACCCTGCTGGCAAAGGATTCATCATGCGCTCAGCCCACAAGGAGACCATGGAGAAAGCAAAGCACCTCTGCATCTTCAATTCTTGTGAGTATCAGGCTGAGGGACATTTCCCCAAACTATTACATAAGCTCCCTTTTTCACAAGTACTATTCTCTCAGCCTGAACTGTGTGTAACTCATTAGAATAGAGGCATGATTAGCTTCATTAATGATTTATACACTTGAAACCTGTAGAAATGGGGGAAGAGGGAAGTCAAGGCGTGACTGTGCCCAGAGCCCTGCAGTGGGGCAGGATTTCTCTCTGTGTCAGCCCCGTCCTCTCAGCACTTTCTGGAAGTGGACCCCTCTCTAATCATTGAAGCTGCCTCATACCCCCAGATGATAAACAGACCTTGATCCTGGACTTGACTTTCATCTTTGATGTGGTGGCAATGCTTCCTCCTTAGCAAATACTTAATTTTTGGTGGCAATGGGGAAGACACAGTGAATGAAGCCGGGAAATTCACATACTTTACCTCATTTTTCATCACATCGTTTAGCCAGAATTGATTAAGAAGTCACAAAGTGCATCTGGAGAATACTTAGAGAACTAAAAATAGACCTGCCATTTGATCCTGCAATTCCTTTATTAAGTATATACCCAGAAGACCAAAAATCACATTACAACAAAGATATTTGTATCGGAATGTTTATTGCAGCCCAATTCATAATTGCCAGGTCATGGAAGAAGCCCAAGTGCCCATGGACCCACGAATGGATCAATAAATTGTGGTATAATGTATACCACGGAATATTATACAGCCCTAAAGAAAGATGGAGACTTTGCCTCCTTCATGTTTACATGGATGGAACTAGAAAATGTTCTTCTTAGCAAAGTATCACAAGAATGGAAGAAAAAGTATCCAATGTACTCAGCCCTATTTTGAAACTAATTTATAGCTTTTATAGGAATGTTATAACCTAATTATAGCCTTAGAACATGGGAAGGGAGGTGAGAGAGGAGAGGGGAGGGGGTGGATGGGGGGAGGAAGGGTGATTGGTGGGGTCACCTCTATGATTTATCCTACAAGGGTACAAGTGAATCTTTCTAAAAGCAAAGTATGAATGTCTTAACTCAATAACTAAGAAAATGACACGAAGGCCACGTTAACTAGTTTGATGAGAGTATTTCAGAATGTGTGTGAAAACACCACACTGTGCTCTGTGATTGCATTAATGTACACAGCTATGATTTAATTTAAAAAAATCTAAAAAAAAAAAAAGTCACAAAGTGGACAGTTTTCACTTTTTGCTCTTCATTCATTACCTTGCTTATGGTAGAAGCACAACACCTGTGACAGGGTTTACAGACCATATTTCAAGGGGGGACAGAGTGGGCTGGATGAGCAACATCTGAATTCCAAAGGCTGAGTTATGCATCTGAGTCACTTCTACTGGGGATATGAGGGAAGTCTCATATCTTGTCATATTACGTCTCATGGCTTGATCTAGTGGCTGCCTACAGTGACCACTCTGTGGACTAAATAGTGTTCTGCATTATAAATGTGAGTTAATGAGAGGGGACAAAATTAGAAATTATTACATTGTCTTAAGCATGTGCCTTTGAGCTGACTTCCTACCACCTGCCTCTAAACCACCTAGTAGTGCTGCTGACAAGGGCCTGGCAGCTTCCCACTGTGGCTGTTCCTACTCATCCCAGGCTGACAGCTCAAACTGTGGCACCAAAACTTAGCACCCCCTTTTTTAAGTCTATATTAGGATTTGTTCTACATTGTCCAGTGTCAATGGTTCACCTATTCAAATAATAAAAACCCAAAGAAAAATTCCAAGAATATTATGTAGCCATTTACAAATCCTATTTTTGCAGAATATTCAATGACACAGAAAAGTACTTATAACATCAAATGAACTATAACATCAAAAGTACTTATAACATCAAAAGTACTATAACATCAAATGAAAAAGAGCATGGTTCAAAGTTATGTATGTAACATGACCTGATCTAATGTGTGTATACTTGTATGCGCAAAAGAAAACAATCCCGGCTTGGCGCCTGTGGCTCAAGTGGCTAAGGCACCAGCCACATACACCTAAGGTGGAGGATTCAAATCCAGCCCGGGCCCACCAAACAACAGTGATGGCTGCAACAAAAAATAGCCAGGTGTTGTGGCAGGCACCTGTGGTCCCAGCTACTTGGGAGGCTGAGGCAGGAGACTAGCTTGAGCCCAGGAGTTGGAGGTTGCTGTGAGCTGTGATGCCACAGGCACTCTACCCAGGGGCATAGCTTGAGGATCTGTCTCAAAAAAAAAAAAGAAAGAAAGAAAGAAAAAAAACAATCCCAAAATATCAGTCTTGGTTGTTTCTTAACAATGGAATCAGAAGTAGTTTTAATTTTTTTCTCTGTACTTTCAAGAATTTTCTAAATTGAACAGGTATTATTTTCATAAGCAGGAAAAAATTATCTTTTCAAACTACTATGCGGGTGTTGGATATCCTCGATTTAAATGTGCATTTTATTATCTATTTGCACCACATTCTACTCCACTAACTTCACTTCCTATCTTCCGGATTCCCCAAGTCCCACATTGTTCAATTTTGTTTCCAACCCCCAGAATGCAAATTTAGCAAGCAGGCTGACTTCTGGATGACTCCTCAGCACATCTTGCAGCAGGAAGCAAAATGAGCCAGAACTGTCTTCTTGTTCCGTCTTACCTCTAACAGCAACACAGGGACCTTGGAAATTCCTCTGAGCTCCCTGGACAATTCTTCCCACACATAAACTGAAAGGTTTGGGCTGGATGACCCCAAAGGCACATCTGGCTTAAAATTCCTACCTTTCATGAGCTGCTAGATCCACCTGCAGCAGCAAGTTCTAATTGTCACAAGTGTGAGGTTACTGCAGCTTCATTCACAAGGCAAATGATTCTTATTCAGCAGGAAGTGGTGAAAACTGAGAGTCATACATATTCAGGAAATCTAACGTGCTGTCTTAGAACAAATCTCTTAGGCAAAATATTCATGGCACATGTAAATACAACCCAACTATGGACAGTATTGAAAACAAGGGTGGATGGGGGGAAGGCACTCAAAAAAAGACAAAGGCCAGGTGGCTTTCAGAAACATTAAATTATGTAGGAGTTAGCTGTATACCCAGCATTTAAGTTAAATGGAGTCTGATCTCACCTGAATCAGCAATTGCCTCAAGTATAAATACCTGGAATAATCATGCCACACTGATTTGAACCATTAATCTTAGAAAGTATATAGCCCTCAATTTGGATGGGATTATTGACATGTTATGATTAATTTTTTAACATTATACAATACATGAATTCACTGTAAAATAAACTTCAAACAATACAAATGTGCATAGAGTTTTAAAAAATGGAAGTTCCCACTCACATCTCACTCTCTTCCATCCCACTCTTCCAAACACAGGTAACTAGGGTTTTAGACTCTTTTTGATCTAAATATATATATCTTCACATTGTTCCTATCTATATCTCATAAGGTATAGCTGAGAATGGGTGAAGTGGAGGAGATACAAGAATATCTATAAGTACCAAATGTCTCTCTTGTCAAATTTGACTAAAGACTTGACAAATTTCTTACTAAAAGAGAATAGTTGATTTTCAAAGGAAAATCTATTATTTATATCTCCTAGAATTGATTCTAACTATTATTCTTGATCTCTGCCAATCTTGTTATCTTTAAAATAATCAAATAGTATGGATATTAAAATTTTAAAAAAATGTTCCTAAGACCACAAGAATATCACGAAAGCCTACGTGTGTGCAGTTTTTGGCTACTCAAACACAGGTTGTGCACAGATCTTCCATTAGTTCACACAGATACCCCCAGGTTAGTGACCATTTGAAAACATGTCTCCTCTGGATCCTGCCAGAGGTTTTTCAAAACTATTCTCAGACAGAGTTGAAGGTCCAAGAGGAAGAATCATGATGTGTTGGAGGTGCTAGAAGTCCAGAGATAAATCTTCAAAAATCAGACTCCTAAGATTTCTTTTAAATGCTGACATGACTATGTATTACTGAAAAAAACTAATCCTGTGTAAAGTCTAAAAATCAATGAAGATTTTGCAGAGATTACTTGTATATACATACAGCCAAAAGACTAAAAGGAGAAAAATTAACTCAAAAAACCAAGTGTAATTAATCAGAGAATTATTAATAATATAGTGGTTCAGAGGTAGATGGGAGGGAATAAAGCTTTTAATATTTATTGAGTGCTTACATATGGTAACAAATTCAATTTCACAACACATGTAGAAGAAGGTGCCATCACATTTTAAAGAACAGAGTGAGTCAGCTTCATCTTCATAGGATCTGGGTTCCCCCTCATAGCAGCAAAATGGCTGCAGTAGTTTCAGCCTTCACATCTTCTAGCCACACTATTCTGAGGAAAAGAAAGTCTTTAGTCTTTTCTGGAAGTCACATTCTCATTGGCCTGATTATGTTACTTGCTCTTTCCATGGCAACAAAGAGGGTGGGATACGATGACTACAATGACTCAGTCAGAGCCCACACCTGAGGGCATGAGTGGGTCACCACCACCTGAGCTTCTACTGAGAATGGGTGGGGTGGAGAGTGAATCCTCCACTCCAGTGGAGGTAATGGATGCTGGAGAGACAGCCACCAAACATCTACTACAGAGCTCATTAGCTAGAAACAAAGGAACAGAAAGTCTCAAAACTATTAATCCTTATGGCCACTATTTGCTCTGTATCCTCCCTGCACACGCTTTTTTTTGAGACACAGTCTCAAGCTTTCATCCTGGGTAGAGTGCCATGGCATCACAGCTCACAGCAACCTCCAACTCTTAGGCTTAAGTGATTCTCTTGCCCTGGCCTCCCAGTAGCTGGGACTACAGGCGCCCACCACAATACCCGGCTATTTTTGGTCGCAGTTGTCATTGTTGTTTAGCAGGCCCAGGCCAGGTTCGAACCCACCACCCTTGGTGTGTGTGGCTGGCATCCCACTGACTGAGCCATGGGCACCACCTGCACATGCTTTTTTAAGCCAAATTTTTATTCTACTCCCCCTTCCCTGGAATCTAGAAGCTACAACAGGTTTGCAGCACACATTGTGCACTCTCAGGAAAGCATGTGATGGTTTTTTATCAGGAAATTTTATAGTACAGAGCTATGAGACTCTCAGATACTTTGTACTTAGAGGAGAACTCAGATTTCAAATGAGAAGATTCTTCCTATCTAGTCATCTTCATATATTCGTTACTTCACCCTCGAGTTGGGGATTTGGTGCTTTGCTTACACACAAGCAAACCACACAAGTGAAATCAAGAACTGTATGAGTCCTTATACTCAGAATTATTCCTCTGCTTTTACTCTTAACAGATAATTAGCTATCCAATTTAAAAGATGTTCTCGAATGAAGATGCCACTGCGTTCCCTGGGAACAGATTTTAAAGTTTAATGATCTCCACTATCAACATGATGCTTATATTGAAACTAACATCGAATTCAGTTTAATCCAATGAAGATTTGTTAAAGGTAGGGTGCCCACCATGCGGCCATCATGACGCTCACCCCCATGTCTCTTTATGAGCTGCCATAAACCGGTAGCCCACACTCGGCTGTACACTAGCTGATCAACATCTCTGTACCTCCACGGGTCTGAATAGCTGCACTGGGAAAAGTGACACGCCAAACAAGTATAAATATTATCCTCACCCCTACCCCTGCAGAATACATGTTCATGTTTTATTTTCCTGGTCCTTTCACTGTTTCCATGGCTTTCCGCTGAGCCTTCTGCCAGTTTTCTAGCTGAGATATCAGCTATGATAAATTGATATATCAAAATTGAACTTCACAAATAGAAACAACTGATGGACTCTAGAGAAAAAAAAAAATAGTAGTTTTGGCAAGTGTATCCCCAACCACAACACTTTTACATGAAGCTGTGTTTGAATGGAAACAAAAAAATAAATAAATATAAAACTGAAAGAGTCAACGTAACAGATATTAACTAACAATCAGGGAGAAACATTCCATATCACTGTTACCAGGGATGACTAATCCAATAAATCTCTTAGCTAACACCAGCTGCCCATGATCTAAATATACCAGCAACCATTCCCAGGCCTATGATGTTTCACATGCTGCTGAGAAATATTAATTCTATCAAAGCCTGAGAAACTTCAAAATTCATTCAATTTTGTGCCCGAACAAATTGCAAAGCCACTTCAAACCTCTCAAAGGTGCTTTAAAGCTCTGTAGAAGGTATATCAGGGGATGGTTGAGGTCCTCTCATTTAATGCAAGAATCCCCCGGCAAGAGTATTTACCCATTGACCCAGGAATGAGGAGCTGGACAGGGCTACTCCTTGAGAATTTTCAAGTTTCAAATACAGGAAGTCATTCCTCACCCTAAGTCAACACCCTTTCTTCTCTGTCAACTCCTACTAAAACAAGTCTCATCCTTCCTGCAATGACAGGCTTCAAATTCAGGAAGACAGCTATCATATTCATCGTCTAGTGCCTTCTTCATAGGACATCCTACAGCCTGAAAATATTTTGCACCTATCTTTCTCCTTGTCACTTTCATTAGGCAAGTAAAGTGCTACAAAATTTAGACTTTTGGGGGAACACTTACCTGCTTCCTTTTGTACTGTATTTCTTTTCCTTAGCAGGTATTTACTTCATGTTGCAGTCTCTCAGAACCAAACAAATGAATGAGCCAATGCACCCCATAATCAGCATTCATCCTGAGGAAGTTCTTTTTTGTCATCGGTCACCATGTGTACTGCTTCGTGTCTATTTCAATAGGCTCTGCTGATTTCCTCGCCCTTTGACCTTCTCTATATTCAGTCTCCTCCACTCAGTCATTCTTGCCCTGAGGATTAAGGGCAAATTAATCCTAGGTAGCAAATGCCTCACACTTCTCCATCATCTAATTGATCATGCTGGTGTGACATTTCAGTCTCTGCTTCATCTGGAGAAGCAGCCTCACATGAGATGGTGATGCTGTGGAGGAAAAAAAGAGAACAGAAAAAGCTTATTAGCCTTAGGAAAATGATAGTACATTTTGCTCTTCTCTTGACACCAGATTATTTTCTAAGCAGCAAAACTTTCAATTTATTAAGCCCTAGGTGACTAAGTGATGCTTTCACAGAGAACACGGGATTCTATTTTTGAGTCATTTTGTGGCAGTAACACGAACTTGGAGAGATTGAAGTAATGGCCAACTAACTGGCGATCTGAGTTCTGAACACTATGGTGCTCTGTCAAGATAGTTCCACGTTGTTATTTATATAGATGGCTCTAACATGTAACTCCACAGATTGAAATTCTGATGTCATCTGAGAAGCTTGACTTATAATCCCGGGTCATACCAAAGTTTCCAATATAGGTCCAGCTTCTACTACACACACTGAACCTATCTTAACTCAGAGACATCCTGCCAAGACCCAAGAGGATGGACTCCATTTTGCCAATGAGGTCACCGAGGCTTGGAGACTTATGATGTGATGAAGCTCATCTAAGTGCCAAATAAAATTGAAATAAGAAACACATCAGTGATTGACTCGGTGCACCACATTTTGGGGTGTTTGTCATGGCCCCTCCTCTCTGAGAGCTAATATTACAAAGTTAACTTCTGCTTTCAGTTGCTCAGGGACCACTGGTATCATGGAAGACAATTTTTCCATGAACTGGGCGGGTAGACGGGGCTCACAGGGAATTAGATTCTCATAAAGAGTGCCCAACCTAGGTCATTCACACATGCAGTTTTATAGCGGTGTTTGCCCTTCTATGAGAATCTAATGCTGACACTGATGTAACAGGAGACAGAGCTCAGGCAGTGATGTGAGCAATGGGAGCAGCTATAAATACAGACGAAGCTTCCCTGGCTTTTCCACCACTCACCTCCTGCTGGGTGGCCCAGTTCCTAACAAGGCATGAACCAGTACTGGTCCTCAGCCCAGGGGTTGGAAACCACAATCCTAAAGGACACTTCCCCAGGGCACTGCCCATTAACCCACCTTCATCTTGTCTTCAGTGACTTGTGATACACAAAGAGGCCATTATATGCTGCTGCTTATGCACATTGGAGGCCACATCTCCTCTGCTCTTTATGCAGAAACTTGACTCCAGATACCAATTTTCAAGTAAGAATTTAGGACTACCCCCGAAAAAAAAATACTGGGTCTCAAGACAGCATCCAATTTTCTTCTCTATGTATGAAAACCTATCTTTAAAATGTTCAATGGGGGCAGGAAGATCGATGACTTTTCTTTCTCATTTTCTGAAAGCATTGAGAAGTTTCTTACTGAAATATCTTAAGGGGAAATAAATGGAAAAAAAATCTTTGCAGGTAAAGGGAGAATTTTTCTTCTGAAATTTTCTGGCTATTTCTGAACCTTCATACCACTTACCCTGGGATTAATCACATGAATATTATGAACCTTTTTTAGGTAACTAAGCACAGAACAATTTTCTAATCTCTGCTTTTTCATTTTCTTTCTAATTGTGGGCTAGTGACATATGTTCCTTCATCTGTAGAACGGTGATAATATTAGCCTACTCTAGGGAGATTTTGTAGGAATAATAAGAAAGCTTTAAGCCCAGCCATAGTAACCACCCCCATAGATGGAGGCTTCTAGGGGACTTGAAGGGGGGGGGCAGCAGAGGGAGTAAGAAGGTAGAAGGAAACTCAGAGAGAGAAGCCCAGCCCACTTCTAACTAAGTAGAAACATCTCAGCTTATCTTTTCTCTAACACAGCCCTCTCCTGTGATCAAATTCTCCTTGTGGTCCAGCAATTTCTCCACCAGACCTCCTCCAGGTCCTAGAGAGATATTATCCCTATGCTAAAGATTCTTGACTAAGATTTTGTTTGAGAATTCCACATGTCTTCTTGAAAGCGCTGGTGCTTTCAAGACTGCACAAAACATGTTAATGCCAGCGCTAAAGGTCCAGTCATTACAAAAATTACAGCAAAGTGTAATCTGTTGACTTTTCACCTTGGAGACCAAACACATGGCCACTCCCTTCCTGTTTTAGTTTTTAAATGATTGGCATCCTAATAAAGCACTAGATCACTAAAGCAACAGCTCAGTCAGCCTGGAAGGGAGTAAGGCAATCACCACCATTCGAATAGGACAGCTAAGGGAATCGAAAGAGACTAACCTCAACTGAACACCATCAAGACAGAATTATAAGATAAAATAAAATAATTAAGCCACAACTTCATTGCATTTTAAAAGAAATTACACAGAAGAAAGCAAATCTTTATTGGCTCACCCAATTAAATAACATTTAGCTCTGCTAGTAGCTTTGTTTTTTGTTTGTTTGTTTTATTAAATCATATCTGTATACATTAATGCATTTATTGGGTATAATGTGCTGATTTTATATACGATTTAGAATGTTTACATCAAACTAGTTAACATAGCCTTCATCTCACTTACTTAATTACTGTGTTAAGAAATTTATACTCTACACTTAATAGATTTTACATGTACCCTTGCAATATGCACCATAGGTGTGGTCCCCAACATTTACCCTCCCTCTATCCAACCTCTCCCCTCCTCTCCCTTCCCCTCCTCTTCCCTCCTTCATCCTGGGCTATAGTTGTGTTTTATCTTGCATATGAAAGTGTAGGTGATTCTACACCAGTTTCATAATAATACTGAGTACACTTTTTCTTCCATTCTTGAGATACTTTGCTAAGAAGAATATGTTCCCACTCCATTCATGTAAACATAAAAGAGGAAAAGTCTCCATCTTTTTTTAAGGCTGCATAATATTCCATGGTGTAAATATATACTAAAATTTGTTAATCCGTTCATGGGTCGATAGGCAGTTGGGCTGCTTCCATGACTTGGAAATTATGAATTGGGCTGAAATAAACATTTAGGTACAAATATCTTTGTTGTAAAGTGATATTTGGTCTTCTGGATATATACCTACTAGAGAAATTACAGGATCGAATGGCAGGTCTACTTTTAGTTCCCTAAGTGTTCTCCAAACTTCTTTCCAAAAGGAACATATTAGCTTGCATTCCCACCAGCAGTGCAGAAGTGTTCCCTTCTCTCCACATCCACACCAACATCTATAGTTTGGGGATTTTGTAATGTGGGCTACTTTTGCTGGAGTTAGATGATATCTCAAAGTAGTTTTGATTTGCATTTCTCTGATAATTAAAGATAATGAGCATTTTTTCATGTGTCTGTAGGCTGTGTGCCTATCGTCTTCAGAGAAGCTTCTATTCAAGTCTCTTGTCCACAATGAAATGGGATCACTTGTTCTTCTCTTATTAATAAGTTCTCTGTGCATTCTGGTTATCAAACCTTTGTTAGAAACATAACCTGCAAATAACTTCTTCCATTCTGAAGGCTGTCTGCTTCCTTTATTTACTGTGTTCTTGGCTGTGCGTAAGCTTTTTAGTTTGATCAGATCCCAGTAATGTATTTTTGGTGTTCCTTCAATTGCCCAGGGGGGTCCTCATCATAAAGAATTCTCTCAGGCCAATTTCTTCAAGTGTTTCCCCTGCACTCTCTCCAAGTATCTTTATAGTTTCATGTCTTAAATTTAAATCTTTTATCCAGTGAGAGTCAATTTTTGTTCATGGTGAAAGGTGTGGGTCCAGTTTCAGTCTTCTACAAGTCTATAGCTAATTCACCCAGCACCATTTGTTAAATAGGGAATCTTTCCCCCAGTTTATGTTTTTGATAGGCTTATCAAAGATCAAATGACAGTAAGTGTCTGGGTTCATTGCTTGGTTCTCTATTCCGTTCCATACATCTACCCCTATTTTTGTGCCAGTACCATGCTGTTTTGATCACTATAGATTTATAGTATAGTCTGAAGTCTGGTAGCATGATTCCTCCTGACTTGTTTTTATTTCTGAATGAAGACTTGGCTATTTGAGGTTTTTCTGATTCCATATAAAATGAAGTATTATTTTTTCTAGATCTTTAAGGTATGATGGTGGTACTTTAATAGGGATTGCATTAAAATTATATATTGCTTTGGGTAGTATGGACATTTTTAACAATGTTGATTCTTCCCAGCCATCAGCCTGCTATCTATGTTTTTCCATTTGTTAATATCTTCAGCTTTTTTTTAAATCAGAGTTTCATAGTTCTCTTTATAGGGATCTTTCACATCCTTTTTTAGGTAAATTCCCAAATGTTTCATCTTCTTGACACTACTGTAAAAGGAATAGAGTCCTTCACTATTTTTTCAGCTTGACTATTGTAGGTATATATAAAAGCTACTGATTTGTGAGTACTGATTTGTGTCCTGAGACACTGCTGTATTCCTTCATCACTTCTAAGAGTTTTATAGTTGAGTCCCTGAGGTTTTCCAGGTATAAAATCATATCATCTGCAAATAGTTATAGTTTGATCTCCTCTGACCCTATTTGGATACCCTTGATTGCCTTCTCTTGCATGATTGTGATGGCCAAGACTTCCATTACAATGTTAAAAAGCAGTGGAGACAATGGGCATCCTTGCCTGGTTCCTGATCTGAGTGGAAATGTTTTCAATTTTATTCCATTTGATGTGATAATGGCTGTGGGTTTGCTGTAGATGGCCTCTATCAATTTAAGAAATATCCCTTCTAGACCTATTTTCTCAAGTGTTCTGATCATGAAAGGATGCTGGATATTATCAAAAGCTTTTTCTGTATCAATTGAGAGAATCGTGTGGTATTTGTTTTTTATTTTGTTTATGTGATGTAATATATTTATAAATTTATGTATATTGAACCAACGTTGAGGCCCTGAGATAAAACCCACTTGGTAATGGTGTATAATTTGTTTGATATGTTGCTGGATTCTGTTTGCTTATTGAATTTTTTTGCATCTATATTCATTAAAGATATTGATCTATACTTTTCTTTCCTTGTTGGATCGTTTCCTGGTTTGGGGATCAGGGTGATATTTGCTTCATTGAGTGTATTTGGGAAGTATTCCTTCTTTTTCTATATTTGGGAAAAGGTTATGTAACATAGGTATGAATTCCTCTTTAAAGGTTTGGTAGAATTCTGATGTGTAGCCATCTAGTCCCAGACTTTTCTTTTTGGGTATATTTCATATAGTTGATGTTATTTCACTACTTGATATAAGTCTATTCAACATTTCCAATTCTTTCTGGCTGGGTCTAGGAAGGTGG
Source organism: Galagoides demidoff (assembly GCA_963574575.1). Taxonomy (NCBI): domain Eukaryota; kingdom Metazoa; phylum Chordata; class Mammalia; order Primates; family Galagidae; genus Galagoides; species Galagoides demidoff. The sequence continues at coordinate 7,065 of CAUYQV010019372.1, read as the reverse complement.
CATGCTTCCAAGTATTGATCTATTTCCTTTGGATTTTCATATTTCTGAGAATACAATTTTTATAGTATTCATTAAGGATTTTTTTAATTTCTGAGGCATCTGTTGTTATTTCACCTTTATCATTTCTGATTAATACTATTAAGGATTTTACCTTTTGTTTCTGGTTCAGTTAGCCAAAGGTTTATCAATTCTGTTAATCTTTTAAAAAAACCAACTTTTTGATTTGTTTCTCTTTTTAATGATTCTTTTGTTTTCCATTTCATTTAATTCTGCTCTAATTTTGATTATTTCTTTTCTTCTGCTGGGCTTGGGGTTGGAATGTTCATCCTTTTCCAGTTTCTTGAGATGTCCCATTAAGTTGTTGACTTCCTCTTTTTCCATTCTCTTGAGGAAGGCTTATAACACTGTAAATTTCCCTCTTAGGACTACCTTATTGCAGGTTTTGATAATTTGTGTCTTCATTATTGTTTGTTCCAAAATTTGGTAATTTCCTTTTTAATCTCATCTATGACCCAGCTATCATTCAGCATAAGATTATTTTGTTTACATCTCTGCATGGGTACGAAGATTCCTGTTGTTGAGTTCAACTTTTATTCCATTTTGTTCCGAGAAAATACAATGAATAATTTCTATTCTTTTCAATTTTCTGAGGTTAGACTTATGACTTAAGATGTGATCAATTTTGCAGGATGTTCCATCAGCTGATATGAAGAATGTGTATTCAGTTTTGTTATGATGAAATGTTGTATAGATGTCTGTTAAGTCCATTTGTTGTAGGGTCAAGTTTAAGTCCAAAATTTCTTTGTTTGGTTTATTATTGGAGGATGTATCCAATACTGACAAAGGGGTATAAAAATCTCTGACTATTATGGTGCAAGAAGATATCAAATTGTTCATGTCTGTGAGGGTCTCCTTTATAAATTGAGGAGCATTCTGGTTGGGTGCATAAATGTTAATAATTTAAATATCTTCATGTTGAGTGATCCCCTTGACAAATATGAAGTGACCATCCTTATCTTTCCTTACCTTTGTTGGTTTAAAGCCTATTGTATCTGTGAATAAAAATTGCAACACCTGCTTCTTTCTAAGTTCCATTTGCCTGCATTATAGATGTCCATCCCTTTACTCTGAGCCTATTTTTATCCTTTAAGGTAAGATGAGATTCTTGTATGCAGCAGATATCTGGTCTGAGTTTAAGTATCCAGTCAGCCAATCTGTGCCTCTTTAGAGGGCAATTTAAACCATTCACATTAGTTGAGAGAATTGGTAAACCTGGTAGTATTTTGGGTGTCAAGTTTTTTGAAAGTCCAATGGACATTTTTAATCCTTTCTCCACTGTGGAAGTTGGATTTTGTTCAAAAACTTTTGAGTGAGTTTACTTTGGTGGTAAAGCATTATGCTGGTCATTGTGCAAGATGGGTCTGAGAATATCCTGAAGAGCTGATTTGGTTATGGCAAATTTCTTCAACATGTATATGTCATTAAAGTATTTAATTTCTCCATCATAAATGAAGCTCAATTTAGCTGGATACAGGATCCTGGGCTGAAAGTTGTTTTGTTTTAGGAGATTGAAGGTCAATGACCATCCTCTTCTGGCTTGAAAAGTTTCAGCTGAGAGATCTACAGTCATTCTAATATTCTTCTCCTTGTAGGTTATGATTTTCTTATGTCTGGTTGCTTGCAGAATTTTCTCCTGTACATTAACTTTGGCAAAGTTAAGTACCATGTGTCTAGGTGCTGCTTTATTTGGATTGAGTCTTGCTAGGGTTCTGAAACTGTCTGCTATCTGAATTTCTGTATCTCTTGCCATGCTTGTGAAATTCTCCTCAATTATATTTTGGAGTAGAGCATCAGTGCTTTTCAGACTATCCTCTTCTCCTTCAGGAATTTCTATAAGGTGAATGCTTGCTCTTTTAGAGTGGTCCCACAGTTCTCTCAGGGAATGATCCATTTTTCTCTCCACTCCTCTGCCTCCTTGAGCATTCAAAAGCTTTGTCTTCAATGTCAGATATTATTTCTTCAGCCTGATCCCATTCTGTTACTGAGGGATTCTACTATATTTCTCACACCTTTGAGCACTGCAATTCTTGCTTCAATGTGTCAAAATCTTTGGAGATTTTTGTCTTTGAATTCACTGAATTCTTGAGACATCTTTTGAATTACTCCTTGAATATCTAATTCCAACTTTACTTCTATTCTATTAATCTTATTTGCCATCCATATTCTAAACTCAATTTTTGACATCTCAGCCATTTGTTTATTAATGACATCTTCTCTTGTGTCTCCTTTGTCATTCCTTGAAGGAGTTGATCTACTCTGATTATTCATTTTGCCAGAATTTTTCCACTGATTCCACCCCATAATAATTTTTCTCAATTTGGTTAGAGAAGCTGATAAGGTAAAATTGGATTGAGGGCTCCTAGAGTTGTAATTAGCCAGCCCTTTATCAAATAGCTGGGACTGATTACTGTGGCTTTTTCCCTATAGCTTTACAAAGGTCCCATTCAGTACTGCAGCCTGAGATTCTGGGGACCCACTTGGTGTTATGGGGCGAGGTGACTCTGTCTTGTATTCAGCTAGTCTCTAACTGATCCTAGTGAATTAGTGGCTTTGGGCTGAAATCTCAGCTATGGAGAAATATAAGCAACTAAGACACCCCACCTCTGATGGGCAACAACTGGAAAGGAGAAACAGACCTTCCCACTACAACACAACCAGTACTCAACCTTGGAGGGTCCCCAGGTGACCAGCCCAGGTCAAGAGTACCAAACCAATTGTCCCAGTCAGCACAATCACAGATCAAGTGGGAGATCAAAAAGTCTCCAGCAACTAGACAGCAGGCATCCACTGGCAGCTCAAGTATGACTTGTTCTGGTTCTCCATGGAGTCAGAAAGGCCAGCCCAGCAAAGAGTTAGTCCAGGGGGGCTGGTGCCTCCTTCCCCATCTTTTACCTCCACCACACCCAATCACTGGTAACCCCACTGGGCTGTGGCCCAGTTCCCTCCAATGAGCCAATGCTCCAGGGATTTGCACCTGCCAGAGTCAAAGGGGAGTCAATGTCTCCTCAGCCTGGCCATCACACTCTGCCATCATCTGGCAGGGGGACCTGAAGCCTGACTCCCTCCGGTGCTCAATGGAAACTGGAGTTTTCCATCTAAATTTGTTCCAAGGCAAAGGTTAACAATGCCATGAATGTTTTTCTCCCTCAGAGACCATGCTTCTGCTCAGCCGCACTGTTTCTCTAGTACCCCTGCAGGATGAGGTCTGGCTCCCTCTGGAAGTCCACAGAAATGGAAAGGTGTATCTCCAAAATTTGACTCCGATAGGATCACTCTGCAATTACTGATATTGCATGGCAGGTGCCCCTGTGTGGGTTCCTGAGCCTCCACCCTCTGCTGATATGCACTTTTCCTCCCTCCTAAACCTTTCTCCATTGCTACTCAATTCATGTTTCAGCACAGCTGCAATGCTGTGGCCCATACTATGCCCAGCCCCCAGTAAAGAATTGCAGAAACTCTGATCTCTGCAGGGTTTGGGCTTCTAGACTACCAGACAAGGGGGAAAGGGAGGCCTGGGAGTTCAGAATGGCAGGGAAAATACTTTTTCAATTTTTACACTGGGTAAGAGAATGCCCAGGCTCACAGCAAGGTCTTTCTGCCCAGCCTCTAGTCACTCACTCCCATGGAGTGAGACAAGAGGTCTTTAGTTTACTGTCCACTTGTAAAGATCATACAGCAAGCCACTCTCTTGGGGTATGGGATGAATGCTTATCCTCTTTGGGATGGGTTTTATACCTGAAATTTTCTTTCTTGGAGTCACACCTTGCCTCAGCCAGGATGATGTGCAGTTGTCAATCTTCTCTCTCAGCTCAACTCCCAACCTTCAGCTTTATTGGGTTCTTTCTGGCCATTATCTCTTCCTCTGGATGGGAGCTTCTGTTGAATGCTGACTCCTGTCGGCCATCTTCCCAGGGCCTCCTCTACTGGTAGCTTTGAAATGCTCACTCTCATCTCCTGAAAACATACTTAGTTTGAAGAGAACATATGTCAGTAACTATAGATCAAGCCACTAAGAAAAAGTCAGAATTCAACATGTAACAGTTTAGATTTTTTTTTTAAGAGACAGAATCTCACGTTGTTACCCTCAGTAGAGTACTGTGGCATCACAGCTCACAGCAACCTCCAGCTCTTGGGCTTAGACAATTCTTTTGCCTCAGCCTCCCGAGTAGCTAAGACTACAGGTGCCCGCCACAATGCCTGGCTATTTTTTCTTGTAGTTTGGTTGGGGCCAGGTTTGAACCCATCACCCTTGAAATATGGGGCCGGTACCCTACTCACTGAGCCACAGGCGCCGCCTCTTTTTTTTTTAAATATAGATGTCAGTATTTTCAGATTACTAGTACATGATTTAACAGAAATCTTTTTTTTTAAGGCAGTCTTCTTAATTAGATTTGTATATGGACTTAAAATAATGTAAATTACCCCACCTTTTAATTATAATCTTAGTCTATTGAATTTGATCAAGATTTATCCATAAATATAGCTAAATAACACTTTACTCTTTCTATAAACAAAAAAAAAGACAAAATATGTACTCATCAAGTACAAAATCTGATAATTTTATGTTTAAATTCAGTCTTTAAAATGACCTAGACTGGATGATTATAAATTCATGGTCATCTTCTTTTCCAACTACCTACTTTGCACCATCAGACAATCCCTTCCCTGAATTTGTCAAAAGGCCAACAATCCTTTTCTAATTTATTTTTTTCAAATTTATTTTTTGACAAATAATATTCTATGTATTTATCATGTATACTATTATGTCTCTACACTATGAAATGGTTAAATCTAGCTAATTAACATATGCCTTAGCTCACGTAGTTACCATTTTTATAGTGAGAGCACTTAAATCCTGCTGTAATTTCAATATCTCCTCCTTCTGTCTTTCTCTGTCTCCCCATGCATTTCCATCTACCTTTTTGATAATTATTAAATTAATGATCTGTTTATGTCCAAGCCATTAGTGATGCACTTCATAAATCAACAGATGTGCTTTTGATTCAGTGCATTACCCTCATTTCTTCTAAACTTGATTCTAAAAAGAAAAAAAAGTCATTCAGATTAGGGAAAATTATTTCTAGAAGAGAATCTTCAAAGTCCATATCAAATCTATAAAGCTTTAATCATGAGGTATTAATTAAGCACTATCATTGCAAGATACTATTAAAAAGCGGCATCAGCGAGGGACATCAGGATGGCGGACTAGAAGCAGCTGACACTGGCTGAGGATCAAAAGTTGCAGGTGGAAGTTCACCTATGGATGGATTGACTAGGACAGAACATTCAACCATCAGATAAGTGACCAGAGACCCTCAAAGAAAGGGAGGGAGAAAGAGGGGTGATCCTTTAGACAAGCTCAGTAGGTACCTGGGGAAAGTATCCACATGTAGGCAAGGAGTTAGGGGAGAGATTCCCAGGATGCCCCCAGGGGATCCTGAAAGCCAAGCTTCAATGGGGCACCCCACCACAGCAGGCCTTTAAACTGATCAGGGAGGTGTTCAGAGTATCAGCATCACACCAGAGAGCAGGCACAGAGGGATCCCATCAACTTCTGGTGCCAGATCACTGCCACAAATGACAATCTGCACCCTCATCCCCAGAATACCTTGTCTGCAGAGCAGTAGTCTCCACTATAGTCACCTTCCCATTTCCCCATCCAGGTCAGAGAGGGAGCAAGAAGGGCAGGTACTCTCACACACTGTGGCTGGGTGCCCTTCACTCCCTCAACCTCTCCCCACTGGCCACTTCCCTGGGACATGAGGAAAGCAGGCACCCACTGGCCCTCAGCATCTATTGCCACCATCTTGCCATCTCCATAGTACCACCACAAGAGAAAAAAATAAGGGTATCCAAATTGGGAAAGAGAAAGTCAAACTATCCCTGTTTGCTAACAATATGATTTTGTATCTAGAAAGCCCTAAAGATTCCACCAAAAGATTCCTAGAATTGATAAATAAATTCAGCAAAGTCTGAGGTTACAAAATCAATGCACACAAATCAGCAGCATTTCTATATGCCAACAATAGTCAAGCTGAGAGTCAATTCAAGGCCTCAATACCATCGGAAATAGCTACAAAGAAAATAAAATATCTATGAATATACTTACCAACAAAGATGAAAGTTCTCTACAAAGAAATCTACAAAATATTGATGAAAGAAATCACAGATAACACAAATGAGATAACAGATAACATTGTTATAACATTTGTTATCCCAGATAACAAATGGGAAAACATCCCTTGCTCATGGATTGGCAGAATCAACATCATTAAAATGTTCATAATTCCCAAAGTGACTTACAGATTTAATGCAATCCCCATCAAAATATCAATATCTTATTTTATAGACCTAGAAAAAAATAATCTTAAGCTTTATTTGGAACAAAAAAAGATGCCAAGTAGCCAAAGCAATCTCAGGCAAAAAGAAAAGATCTGGAGGTATCACAGTACTTGACTTCAAATTATGCTGCAAGGCTATAGTAACCAAAGCAGCATAGTACTGGTATAAAAGTAGATACACAAACAAATGGAACAGAATGGAGAACCCAGAAATAAAATCACATAACTACAACCAACTGTTCTTTGGTAAAGCAGACAACAGCATACACCAGGGAAAGGACACCCTATTCAATAAATTGTCCTGGGAAAATTGTATAGCCACATTGCAGAAGAATGAAACAGGACCCTCTTCTGCCACATATAAAAATTAACTCAAGATGGATAAAAGGCTTAAATGTAAGGCACGAAACCATAAAGATTCTAGACTCTCAACCATAAAGACCTCCATATTTTCTAGAAGAAAATATACAGAAACTCTTCTAGACATTGGCCTAGCCAAAAGATTTAAAGATTAAGACTTCAATGAGAAATATAGCTACAACAAAAATAAATAAGTGAGATTTAATTAAATTAAAACCCTTCTGCACAGCAAAGGAAATAATCAACAAACTAAACATACAACAGACAGACTGGGAGAAAATATTCATAAACTATACATCCAATG
>CAUYQV010019371.1:0-11461 GCA_963574575.1 Galagoides demidoff | reverse complement strand
ATCACTAATCACCAGGGAAGTGTCAATTAACATAGCAGTGAGATGCCACCTAACTCCTGTCAAAATAACCATTACTAAAAAGTCAAAACAGTGGTGTGGGTGCAGAGAGAATGAAATGTTTATACACTGCTAGTGGAAGTGCAAATTAGTTCAACCTCTATGAAAAACAGTATGGAGATTCCTTAATAAATAAATGTATCTTTACTATGAGATCCAGCAATCTCACTACTGGGCACCTAATCAAGGGAAAATATATCATTTTATCAAAAAACACCTGCACTAGAATGTTTACTTCGGCAAAATTCGCAATAGCAAAGATGTGGAATCCACATAAGTGCATTTAAATGAATTAAGCAAATGTATACACCATGGAGTTACTAATCAAAGTTTCCATACAAAGGAAAGAAATAATGTCTTTACAGAAACTTGGATGGAACTGTATATAATAATCCTAAGTGAAATATCTCTGCAACAGTAAAACAAATATCCCCTGTACAGTAACAATTGGGAGGTAATCGATGAGTACACACAGGCACAGGAGATGTAAAGGTCTTTGGAAAACAAGAGGGCAGAAGGGGAGAGGGTAAGCCCTTACCAATTGGGTAAAATGAACAGTATTCAGGTGAGGGGCACACTAGATGTTCCAGTTTAAGAATTACGTGTATAAAAGGTTAAGTATGTAACAAAAACATCTGTACACTCTCAGTATTTTGAAATAAAAACCAGTAATAAGAATGTTTTTAGAATTTAAAGAGAGGGAGTAAAAAATGAAAGTACTTATGCAACATCTACAACATCTCTATAATCTCATTTTCTTCCTTCTAACAACTTCATAATTTAGTTTTATTGTTTGAGATTGTGATCATTAAGGAAAGCATCAGGCTCCCCTTCACCCTCTTAGACAGTGCATTTCTCCTGCACTTCACTGAACAGTGGCATCTCAGTCCCTACTATTCTCTATAATTCTCCCTTCAGTCTTCTTCTCTCTGTGCTTTATACATCTTCCCATAGATATAGAAACTTTTTCATGGTTTTAAGACCCAAATCAATTCCCAAAATTTTCATTGCTATTCATGGAGCCCAGGTTTCTTTCTGCCAAGGGTTGCAAGCCCTAGATTACACACCAGGATCTCAAGTGGACAGGCCCAGTCTTGGCTCTGCAAAGCTTCTGACTGGATAACTGCAAAACTTTCTGACGCAGGGAGTCAGCACGGGTATCAGACCATACAATAACATGGGAGGCATTTCAGTGAAAGTCTAGAAAAAGCAACAAGAGAGAAGGCTGTTGTCAGTAGCCACAATACCCTGAAGCAATAGCTGGAGGGGAGGGAGGGGTATGTGGGAAGGTAGTAAAGCCCAAGATACATGGTCAAGATGTTGTCTTGTAGAGGGATAAGTTGTGAAAAAGTCTTGGCAGCTACCTGAGGGATCTGAAAAAACTACAGAGATGAGAATGGGAGTTGGGTTGGGGCCATCATGGGAATATCAAGCTGGAACATAGAGCCCATTTAGAACTGTGGCTTTACTCATTGAGTCTGAATGACATCATATTACAAAGTTTAAAGGCTTCTGGCCCACCTACATCTTCCCAAACTCACTGGGTCACCTCTTACCCAGAAATTCAGGAAACGTTGTTCTGTAAATTGTGTTCACTGTTGTATAAGGACCAGTACATGAGTGACATGATTATAGTCTATAGTCATGACTCAAGCATTACAAAAGTGATCCATATAACCAAAAACATTTTTATCACCTTACTGCTTAGATATAAAACAGAAAAGAGATAGGGCTAATTGAACACACTGAAATAAGGCACAGGGCATTCATCTGTATTTTGAAATACAAAATTGGTGGGAATAAATCAGAATGGCCCTTACGCAAAACTATGGAGTTTCCTCACCACATGTAAACTAGGGCTACCATATGATCTGGCAATGCCAGGTACGGTCATATATTCCAAGTAACTAAAATCAGTATATCAAGGAGATGTTGGCACTCCCTTGTTCATTGCAGACTTAGTTATAACAGAAAAGATATGAAACATCCTAAATTTTCATCAATGAGCAAATGGATGTGGAAAATGTGAGAAATACATATATACACACATATATACATATGGATATGTACATATACACACAGAATGGAATATTACTTGCCCTAGAAAAGAAGGACATGCTGCTATTTATGAGAGGATCTTATGATGAATAAAATAAGCCAGACACAGAAAAGGAAATACCCCCTGAGCTCACTTGGATGTGAAATCTAACCAGCTGCAACTCAAAGAAACAGGATATAGTGTGGAGGTTCCCAGTGTCTGAAGTGTGGGAAAAATGGGGCAATGTTAGCCAAAGGTACACACTGACCCTATGAGATGAATTAGTCTGGATATCCATAGTGATATACGGTGATGCTATGTCTGATACTTTACATTTCAAACAAAGTAGATCTTAAGTGCTCTCACCACAGACACAGAAAAACACAACTATGTGAGGTGATGGATGTGTTAAGTAGCTGGTTTGTGGTAATTATTTCACAATGTACAAATATGTGACATCATCATGTCAGACACCTTAAAATGTCCTTTTTAATTGGTCAATAATAACTTAATGAAGCAGAAAAGTCATTTTGAAAGAAAATGCCCTGAACACACTAAACAAAATGAAGAGAGAGGGGCAGAGCCAAAATTGCAGACTGCAGCCAGCTTCTTACAGAAGCTCCCAACCAGAAGAAGGCTTAAAGGACAGAAGTTTAGCAAGGTAGCTGATGGTTTGCAGCAGAGCCAAGACAGAAGATTGAAGAGCGCACTTCAACCTTCCTGAGGTGAGCTGCAAACCCAAAAATACAACCAAAAGGTATAAAATACACCACCAAGCAGATGGGAGTCCTCTCCCCCACAACAAGGGCTCGCAGTTTACTCCATGTAAACAAGCGACCAGATTTCAAACTTCCTCCAACTCTAACCCACGGGAGAGACTCCCTAAAAACTGGAACTCCTACCCCTGCTGGCATACCACACCACCCTCCAGCCAGGCATAAAACTGTAAAACTGTATAAAACTGTATATAGTCCCCACCTGCAACATTGAACTCTGAGAAGTCCCCACCCATCCACTCCAAGGTCTGGAGGTTTGTTACCTATGGAATCCAGATTCTTGGGCATCTCCTTGAGAGAAGTGGAGGGGGAAAGGGCTGGTGCTGTTCTGTGCTGACTGTGGCACAGGCCTTAGGAGATGAAAGTCAGCTCAGGGGACACCAATATAGTAACAGTAGCATCCTGAGCTGCAAACTAATGCCATTCCAGTCCCGTCTCTCTGGGCAAACAGAGGTTCCGGACAGGAACCACAGGCAAAACGCAGATAACTTTCGTAAGTAAAGCACCAGCCCTCAGGGGCTAATACAGCTGAGACAAAGGCAGTGGGTAGGCAGTGGCTAGAATTGATACCTGAGTATAAACTGCTATTTGTCTGCTGCCCAGAGCTGAATGCAACCTATGCCTTGCAGAGAAATCTAGCCAGACAGAAGCCTAATTTAAACACGCAAGGCTCCCCTGCCAAACTCAGATTTCTGGCTGATTTTGGCATTCGTAAACCCCAGGAGCAGTGGCCTACTGGAGTGAATGGGGTCACAGACCTGGGGGACTACGAATGACTGGGTGCAAGGTGGGGAAGGAAGTATTAATCTTCCCAGACTAACCCATTTGCTGGGTGGTTCCCTTTGCCCTCATGGAGCGGGGCAGGCCCAAAACTGCTTGCTAGAGTCACACGCCTTACAGGTGGCAGAGGAGATCCCTGCCCTAGGCTCCTGCTCTTGGCAGGCCCAGAACTGCTTGCTAGTGCTGTGGGCGTCCTGCGGGCAGTGGTAGAGGAGTCCTCCATTCCAGGTAGACCCAAAACAGCTTGCTAGAGACACGCACACACCACAGGGGCCAGGGGAGGAGTACCCCACTCCAGGGACCCAAGTTGGGGGGTCCAAAACTGCTTGCTAGAGCCACGCACCCCTGCAGGTGGTGGGGGAGGGGTCTACCACTCTGGGCAAGCCCAGAACTATTTCTAGAGCCACGTATGTCCCACAGGTGGAGGTGGAGGAGTTCCATGCTCTGGGCTCCCACACTGGGAGGGCGCAGATCGGCTTGCTAGTGCTGCATGTGTCCAACAGGAGATGGTGAAGGAGTCCTCCACTCCCCCCCAGCTACTCTGGTGGGGCTGAACTAGGACTAATTTGTTCACTCGTGTACACTCTACTACCGCTGTCATTCCCCCACCCCCTGGCTGCTCCAGGGTGTTCAACTAGGACTGATCTAGCCACTACAGGTCCCCTGTTCCACCAGTTGCCCCAGAGGGGCCGAACTAGGACTGATCCTGCTGCTGCTGGTCTCCTGCCCCCTGGTCGCCCTGGCAGGTTATGCGAGTTCTAATCTGGCCACACACACTCCCATACAGCTGCTGCTGTTCCACTGTACCCCAGTTGCCCTAGCACCCAAGACCTGGGAGAAGACAACTGACATGCTCTGCCTGTCTCTCTGGCAACCAGAAGAAACCACCAACTGAATGGTTCTGATAAGGCCTCCAAACAAGGTAAACTCAGCATGGGGTGAAATCAGCAGAAAAATTCTGGCAACTGGAATAACTAGAGGAGATCAACTCCTCCAAGGGAAAATGGGGCAGACACAATTGAAGACCCTATCCACAAGCAAATGGCTGGGATGTCAGAAATCGAGTTCAGAATGTGGATAGTAAATAAGATTAACAGAATGGAAGAAAGGAAGGAATTAGGAGTTCAAGAAATTATTCAAAAGATTTCTCAAGAAATTATACAAAAGATGTCTCAAGAACTCAATGATTTCAAAGATAAAATGATCAAAGATTTGGAAATACTGAGACAAGAAGTAGCAGCCCTCAAGGATCTGAAAGACACAGTGGAATCCCTCCGTAACAGAGTGCAACAGGCAAAAGAAAGGATCTCTGATTTTGAAGACAAAGCTTTTCAAGAATCCCAGGTGAGCAAAGATGAAAAGAAATGGAGAGTAAAAATGGATCTCACTCTCAGAGACCTCTTGGATAAGTCGAAGAAAACTAATATTCGCCTTATAGGAATCCCAGAAGGTGGTGAAGTTGCTTCACAAAACACAGAGGCTCTTCTTCACGAAATTATGAAAGAGAACTTTCCAGACATGCCAAGGGATTCTGAAATTCAGATAGCAAATAGTTTCAGAACCCCAGCATGTCTCAACCTGAACAAGACATCCCCCAGACACCTCATAATTAACTTCACCAAAGTTAAGATGAAAGAGAAAATTCTGAAAGCAGTCAGATGTTAGAAAACCATAACCTACATGGGGAAGAGTATTAGGATGACTATAGATCTCTCAACTGAAACCTTTCAGGCTAGAGGAGGATGGTCATCGACTTTTAATCTCCTAAAACAAAATAACTTTCAACCCAGGATCCTATATCCAGCTAAACTGAGCTTCATCTATGATGGAGAAATGAAATACTTTAACGACATTCACATGTACAAGAAATTTGTCATAACTAAACCAGCTCTCCAGGAAATTCTCAAACCTATCCTCCATAATGTCCAGTGCAATCCTCCACCACAAAAGTAAACCCACCCAGAAACTTTTGATCCAAGTCCAACTTCTACAATGGCAAAAGGATTGAAAATGTCTACTGGACTTTCAAGCAACTCGATGCCCAAAATTGTACCAGGCTTATCAATAATTTTGATTAATGTGAATGGCTTAAATTGTCCTCTAAAGAGACACAGATTGGCTGATTGGATACAGAAACTCAGACCAGACATCTGTTGTATACAAGAATCTCACCTCACCTTAAAAGACAAATATAGACTCAGGGTGAAGGGATGGTTATCTATATTCCAGGCTAATGGAAAGCAGCAAAAAGTAGGTGTTGCAGTATTATTTGCAGATACAATAGGTTTTTGGCCAACAAAAGTAACCAAAGATAAAGACGGCCACTTTATATTTGTTAAGGGCAATATTCAATATGATGAGATCTCAATTATCAATATCTATGCACCCAACCAGAATGCACCTCAATTTATAAAAGAGACTCTCACTGGCATGAGGAACTTGATCTCCCCCAGCTCCATCATACTCAGAGATTTCAACACTCCTTTGGCAGTGTTGGACAGATCCTCCAAAAAGAAGCTCAGCAAAGAAATCTTAGATTTAAATTTAACTATTCAACTTCTGGACTTATCAGACATCTACAGAACAATTTCATCCTAACAAAGCTGAGTACACATTTTTCTCATCAGTACATGGAACATACTCCAAAATTGATCACATCTTAGGCCACAAATCTAACCATGGCATATTTAAAGGAATAGAAATTATTCCATGCATCTTCTCGTACCATCACGGAATAAAAGTTGAACTCAGCAACAACAGGAATCTGCATACTTGTACAAAAACATAGACGCTAAATAACCTTATGCTGAATGATAGATGGGTCAGAGATGGGATCAAGAAGGAAATTACCAAATTTTTAGAACAAAATGATAATGAACATACGAGTTATCAGAACCTCTCGGATACTGCAAAGACAGTCCTAAGAGGGAAATTTATAGCATTGCAAGCCTTCCTCAAGAGAATGGAAAGAGAGGAAGTTAACAACTTAACAGGTCATCTTAAACAACTGGAAAAGGAAGAGCATTCCAATCCCAAACCCAGCAGAAGAAAAGAAATAACCAAAATTAGAGCAGAATTAAATGAAACTGAAGTGAACCCTCAAATCCCCTTCCCTCCACCCATTTCCCCTCCACTTTCCTTCCCCTCTCTCCATATTCTTATGCTGTTATTAGGTTATAGCTTTCATATAAAAGGTATAAATTCGTTTCATAATAGGGGTGTGTACATTGGATACTTGTTCTTCCATTCTTGTGACACTTTATTAAGAAGCACATTTTCTAACTCCATCCATGTGAACATGAAGGACGTAAAGTCTCCATCTTTCCTTATGGCTGCATAGTATTCCATGGTGTACATATACCACAGTTTGTTGATCCATTCGTGGATTTATGGGCACTTGGGCTTCTTCCATGACTCGGCAATTATGAATTGGGCTGCAATAAATATTCTGATACAAATGTCTTTGTTATAATCCTATTTATGGTTGTCTGGGAATATACCTAATAAAGGAATTGCAGTGTAAAACGGCAGGTCTATTTTCAGTTCTCTAAGTGTTCTCCAGATGTCTTTCCAAAAGGAATGTATTAGTTTACATTCCCACCAGCAGTGTAGGAGTGTTCCCTTTTCTCCACATCCACACCAGCATCTCTAGTTTTGGGATTTTGTGATATGGGCTAATCTCACTGGAGTTAAATGATATCTCAAAGTAGTTTTGATTTGCATTTCTCTGATGATTAAGGATGGTGAGCATTTTTTCATATATCTGTAGGCTGTGTGCAGTGTATTTGTGTTCTTAAATGCTCTTCCTTGGATTTACAGCTTTCTGGGCCTGACCAGAGTGGGGGACTCCTCTGCTGGCCCCCATGGAGTGCGTGTGGCTCCAACAAGCAGTTTTGGGCCTGCCCAGAATGGAAGACTCCTCCACAGGCACCCACGGGACACACGTGGCTCTAGCAAACAGTTCTAGGCCAGCCCAGAACGGAGGGGGGCTCCTCCGCAGCTGCCCATGGGACACTCACAGCTCTAGCAAGCAGATCTGGGCTCACCCAGAGTGGGGGACACCTTCCCCACTGCCTGCAGGGCTGTTGTGGCTCTAGCAAGCAGTTCTGGCCCCACCCACAGTGGCGGACTCCTCTGCCAGCCCCCGCAGGGCGTACGGGGCTTTAGAAAGCAATTCTAGGCTGCCTGGAGTGGGGGACTCCTCCGCCAGCCCCTGCAGGGCACCTTTGGCTCTAGCAAGCAGTTCTGGGCCCACCCAGATTGGAGGATTCCTCCGCTATCGCCTGTGGGATATGTGTGGCTCTAGCAAGCAGACCTGGGCCTGCCCCTAGTTGGGGACTCCCCTGCCACTTCCCCAAGGGGTGCACATGGCTCTAGCAAGCACTTTTGAGCCTGCCTGGAGTGGGGGACTTCTGCACTGCCCCCACGGGGCGCATGTAGCTCTAGCAAGCAGTTATGGGCCTGCCAGGAGCAGTAGACTCCTCCCGCGCCAACTGCAGCACACGTGGCTCTAGGAGCAGAGGACTCCGCTGCTGCCCCTGGTGGTGTGTTTTGTACCTTTTGATTGTATTTTTGGGGTCACAGCTCACTTCAGCAAAGTTGTTGTGGGTTCTTCAATCCTCTCTCTTGGCTCAGCTCCAAACCATCAGCTTACTTGCCAGATTTCTGCCCTTTAAGTCTCCTTCTGGATGGGGGCCTCTGTGGGAAGCTGGCTGCAGTCCGCCATCTTGGCTTCACCCCCTGCACTGCTTTTTTCATGATTGCCTGGCTAACTGCTTGGTGTTTAGACCCCCATGGAGATGTCAGTTCCACCTATTTCAAAAAGAATCTTCACAGGCAGGTTTCACAAATTCTCCCTACAACAGTTCCTGTGAAGTGCGGGTTATCCTGGCCGCCTGCAGGTCAGACTCATATCACTGCACCTGGCCCTTGTGAAGAGGTGCCTGTGGCAGTTGCCATTTCTGAAATTTCAAATATGTCTGCTTCCTAACTGGCTGCCTAGCCTTGGATGTGCTGCTCCAGACGGCAACCCTATCTGACACCGAATTCTGCTCAGGAGTCCACGCTTCACCAATTTTTCCACTCAACTCTTAGTTTCCACATGAATTGGGAATTGTAATCTTCCATGGGGAGATTACAATTCAATCAATATTTACAAATCAGTAGCTTTTATATATACCAACAGTAGTCAAGCTGAAAATATAATCAAGGACTCTATTCTTCTTACAGCAGTGCCAAAGAAGATGATTATGGTAATTTACCTAACAAAGAATGTGAAAGATCTCTATAAAAGAATTATAAAACTTTGAGAAAAGAAATTGCTGAAGATGTTAGCAAATGGAAAAGCATACCATGCTCATGGCTGGGAAGAATCGACATTGTTAAAATGTCCATACTTCCCAAAGCAATCTACAGATTTAATGTAATCTCTATTAAAGCACCATTGTCATACTTTAAGGATATTGAAAAAATAGTACTTTGTTTTATATGGAATCAGAAAAAAACTCAAATAGCCAATGCATTACTCAGAAATAAAAACAAATCAGGAGATATCATGTTATCAGACTTCAGGCTATATTATAAATCAATAGTGATCAAACAGCATGGTACTGGCACAAAAAATAGAGACGTAGATATATGGAACAAAATAGAGATGAACCTAGCCACTTATCATCATTTGGTCTTTGACAAGCCTATTAAAAGCATTCACTGGGGAAGTGGAACATGATGGGGATGGATGTTTAGCTCATCTCTCCCGGAATATCAGGTGAGAGTGAGTGGGCTAGATCTTTCCTGGCAGAGAATATTAGTGTAGACAGGCAGTTTGGGGTGTGCAGTGAAGTGGTGGATTGCTGGACTTGAAATGTAAACTGGAGCTGCGGAGTCTGCCAGAAAAATTTCTGTGCTGCTGCTGAAGGGGGGCAACCAGCTCCCCCACAGAGGACTACAATTCCAAGTTCTTGGGGAAACTAGGTGTTGTGTGGAAAGTTTGGTGAAGTGTGGACTCCTGAGTGGAATTTGGCAGCCAGAAAGGGGTGCTGTTCAGGAAGCAGCGGGGGGCTAGGCAGCCAGACAGAAAATTAAGGGGAAAAGATCTCACTTAGGAAACAGACACATTTTGAAATTTCAGAAATAGTGACTGCCACAGGCACCTTTTCCCTCAGTCCAGGTGTGGTGATTTGAGTCTCACCTGCAGGCAGCCATCCTGCACCCAAAACTGCTCCAGGATACCCCACACTTCATGGGAACTATTGCAGGGAGAGTTTGTGAAACCTTCCTGTGAAGATTTTTTGAGATGTGTGAAATCAACGATTCTATAGGGTGTAGGAGGTGGAGCAGAATGGCTGATGGGATAGACTTTTAGCTCAGCTCTCCCAGAACAGTAGGTGAGAATGAGTGGGCTAGATCATTTCTGTGGGGGAATATTGTTGTAGACTGTCAGTTTGGGGTGTACAGAGAATTGGTGGATTACTGGACTCAAAAGTGTAATCCAGAGCTATGGAGAATGCCCCAAAAGTCTCTGTGTCACTACTGAAGCTGTAGGAGGTGGCAGCAACCAGCCACCACCAGTGTCCTGAGATGCTGCTGTATTCCTTGTTCACTTTTAAGAGTTTTTGGATTTCATTTTATATTAATTGCATTATATTGTACAAATTTTCATCACATTTTAATTTTCATCTTCAAAAACATTTTTGTAATTATAAGACAATAATTTTCAACTGATGTGGTGAGAAAATTCCTAAAGATCCTTAATTTAACTATAGTTTCTAGCATGTCATTGCATAAAAAAGGTTGAAAAACACTGCTATAGGAGATTATATTTGAAACTCCAGTTAATTTATTTCTTTCTGATATATTACATTTTATGAACATACCAGAAATCTTGTCCAGTTTTAAATGGAAAAATGTCAGGATGTTTTTATTTACTTTCTCTGGATTGGCATTCCACAGTGAATGGTTCTGTTTATATTAGAAGACATTTACTTTCATTTATTTTAAGAGTGTGTAGGAAAAACAAATTACTGGTATTATAATATGTGTATCTTTACTGTCCATATGACTTCAAAGCATTTTACCAGAGAATATTTACATAAAAACTATATTTTAATATTTTGCTTGCATTACCTACCTATTCACATGAAATATTGGAAGCTCAAATATTTGGCAATGTGATGAATATAAAATTGTTTTAATATCAGTTACCTGATTCCTAGGAGTTAAAAATTTTTAATTGATTCATTGTGCACTGAGATTCATGATCTGGGAATGCATATGCTTAACTTTTGTCCACTTTTAACCAAAGATTGTTCCTTGCATATTCATGTTAAAGAGTTTGGGGCATGTTGGAATGTCATCAAGTATTTGTACTTACAGTTTACGGCATCTTTCAAAATAACATTTTTTTTTTTTTTTTGAGACAGAACCTCAAGCTGTCCCCCTGGGTAGAGTGCAGTATTCTGTTTCTTGATCCGGGAGCTGGCTACTTGGGGATGTCTGCTGTCAAAATTCAAAGAGTTGTACAATTTTCTACATATTTGATGCACATAAAAATGGTAAAGAAAAGCTCAAATGATAACATTGTGGCTTAATGCTGAAACCTGAATTGGATTTGGAATATATTCAAAAGGAAAATTTCAGATTGTATTGATAAAACAGAAGCCATGATGGGGAGAAGGGCAAATGTACATGATATAAAAAAATGTATCAGCAAAACACTGATAGGGTAGGGTGTCATTATGGATGGATTTATGCAGATGTTGAGAGAAATCGATGCATTTTTTTCTATATAAAGGACTGAAACTCCCAATCT
>CAUYQV010019369.1:0-11129 GCA_963574575.1 Galagoides demidoff | reverse complement strand
ATTGTCTAAAAAAAATAATCATTTCACAAACTTTTTTTTCTTGTTTTTTTTTTTTTTTTTTTTTTTTTTTTTTTTTTTTTTTTTTACCATGAATCATTGTTGGATTTTATCAATTTTCTTTCCTCATCTTTTGGGATTATTATGCCTTTTGTCCTCTCATCTATTAATACGGTTAAATTACATTAATTAGTTTTCTGATTTTAAACAAATCTCACTTGGTCACATACCTAAAACTTTCTATATGTCACTGGATTTGTTCATGGATTTTGTAACTATATTCATGAGAGATACTGGTGTATAGTCTTTTTGTGTTATCTCTGTTTGCCTTTGGTACCAGGGTAATACTGGCTTCACAGAATGAGTTGCTAAGTATTCCCTCCTCTCCTACTTTCTGAGCCTGTGAGGATTGGCAACATTTCCTCTTTAAATGTTAAGGAGCTCATCAGTGATGCTGCTTGGGCTTTACTTTGAGTAAGGAATCTGGTTACTAGTTCAAATTCTTGTTATAAGTCTCTTTAATGATAATTTATTACAGTTTTTGCAAAAGTCAAACTCCTTTCCAGTAAGGAAATAAGGAATTTAACATAAAACATAGTTGTTAACCACTGGGCCCAGTGGCTCATGCCTATAATCCTAGCACTCAGGGAAGCCGAGGCAGGAGGATCCCTTGAGCTCAGGAATTCGAGACCAGCCTAAGCAAGAGCTCAAGACCTATCTTTACTAAAAACAGAAAAATTAGCCAGGACTTGTGGTGAGTAGTCCTAGCTACTAAAAAAGACTGAGGCAGGAGGATGATGTGAGCCTAGGAGTTTGAGGTTGCTGTGAGGTAGGCGGGGGCCATTGCATGCTAGCTTGGGGGAAAAGAGTGAGATATTGCCTCAAAAAAAAAGGAAACCCTAAAAAAGCAAGCAAACAAACAAAACATAGTTGTTAATTAACCAAATCAAGCTTTGTATCTTGGATTCTGAAAAGTTATATTTTAATATATTAAACTCTAACTACACTATAATTCAGAACAAGAACCCAGTAATCAGACTAATGTGAGTGGTCGGAATCATGATGTGGGCATGCGTGCAGTGGTTCACTACTAAGAGAAGTAAACATGTGTGCTCTTAGTATTAAACCACTGCACACACAGATGCTTACAGACTGAGCAAGTTCTTTCCTCTTACCAACGACCATGAAATCTGTGAACCACAAAGGTGACATGGTTGTTTAAAAAACCCTCAGGTCCATGATAAATGAATTGGGGCTGAATACAGACATTCCTCAGCTTATGATGGGGTTACCTCCCAGCAACCCATTATAAATTGAAAATATCTTTTTTTTTGAGACAGCCTCAAGCTGTCCTCGTGGGTAGATGCCGTGGCATCACATCTCATGGCAACCTCCAACTCCTGGGCTCAAGCGAGTCTCCTGCCTCAGCCTCCCAAGTAGCTGGGACCACAGGCGCCTGCCACAGTGTCCGGCTATTTTTTTGGTTGCAGCCATCACTGCTGTTTAGCGGGCCTGGGCTGGATTCGAACCTGCCACCTTAGGTGTATGTGGCTGGTGCCTTAGCCACTTGAGCCATAGGTGCTGAGCCAAATTGAAAATATCTTAAGGCCAAAATACATTTAATATTTTTTTTTTTTTGAGACAGTCTCACTCTGTTGCCCTTGGTAGAAGGCTATGACATCATAGCTCACAGCAACCTTAAACTCTGAAGCTCAAAAGATCCTCTTGCCTCAGCCTCCCAAGTAGCTGGGACTATAGGTGCCTTTGCTCAGGCTGGTCTTGAACTCCTGAGCTCAGGCAATCCACTTACCTCGGCCTCCTAGAGTGCTAGGTTTATAGGCGTGAGCCTGTGCCTGGCCCTACATTTAGATATTTAATCTATTAAACATTATAGCTTAGCTAGCCTATCCCACCTTAAACATACTCAGAACATTCAAATTAGCTTGTAGTTAGATAAAGTAATCTAACACAAAACCTATTTTATAATAAAGTGTTGAATAGTTCATGTAATTTATTGAATCCTATGTTGAAAAGTGAAAAACAGGCTTGGCACCCATAGCACAGTGGTTATGGCGCCAGCCACATGCATTGAGGGTAGCAGGTTCAAACCTGGCCCAGGCCAGCTAAACAACTGCAACAAAAAAATAGCTGGGCATTGTGGCGGGTGCCTGTAGTCCCAGCTACTTGGGAGGCTGAGGCAAGAGAATCGCTTAAGCCCAAGAGTTTGAGGTTGCCATGAGCTGTGACACCATAGCACTCTACTGAGGGCAACATGGTGAGACTGTGTCTCCAAAAAAAAAAAAAAAGAAAAAAGTGAAAAACAGAATAGTTCTATGGGAACTGGAAATATACGCATGTAAATTTTATACCAACACAAAGTTGAAAAATCATTAAGCGGAACTGTCTCTACTTTGTTTCTGTAACACCTGCTAGTTCAGAGAAACTCCAAGTGTACATGAGAAATGAATTGTGACAAGATACTACTGTTGTGTTCCCATACTAGAGTAGTTGCTTCTTGAAATAAATAATAGATACCTTTCAGTTATAGAATGGTATCAACCCGGGCAGTGCCTGTGGCTCAGTGAGTAGGGTGCCCGCCCCATATACCAAGGGTGGCAGGTTCAAACTCGGTCCTGGCCAAAGGGCAACAAAAAAATAGCCAGGTGTTGTGGCGGGTGCCGGTAGTCCCAGCTACTTGGGAGGCTGAGGCTAGAGAATCACCTAAGCCCAGGAGTTGGAGGTTGCTGTGAGCTGTGTGATGCCATGGCACTCTACTGTGGGTAAAGTGAAACTCTGCCTCTACAAAAACAAAAAAAAACAGAATAGTATCAACCCATTTTCTAAAATTAATACTGACTAGGTGCAGTGGCTCACACCTAGAATCCTAGTACTCTGGGAGGCTTAGGCAGGTGGATAGCTTGAGCTTACGAGTTCAAGACCAGCCTGAGCAAAAGCGAGACCCTGTCTCTACTAAAAATAGAAAAACTGAGGCAATTGGGTGGTGCCTGTAGCTTAGTGGATAGGGCGTGGGCCCCATATATGGAGGGTGGTGGGTTTGAACCCGGCCTCGGCCAAATTGCAAACAAAAAAAATAGCTGGGTTTTGTGGTGGGCACCTGTCCCAGCTACTCGGGAGACTGAGGTAAGAGAATTGCCTAAGCCCAGGAGTTGGAGGTTGCTGAGAGCTGTGATGTCACAGCACTCTACCAAGGGTGATAAAGTGAGACTCTGTCTAAGGGAAAAAAAAAAAAACTGAGGCAAGAGGATCACTTGAACCCAAGAATTAGAGGTTACTATATGATGCCATGGTACTCTACCCAGGGCGACAGCTTAAGACTCTGTCTCCAAAAAGAAAAAAATAATAATAAAATAAAATAAAATAAAGTTAACATATGAAAGGATGTCAGGTTATCCTGTATGTAAGACTCCTTTTTAGTACAAGTATTTTCCTATCCTGCAGGGTTTTCTTTTTGTTTTGCTTTGTATCCTTTCAGGCTAGAATGAAGATAATCTGAAAGTGACTGAGAGCTTCATTTCTGTTAATGCCACTAACACCATTTGGGTATTGAAGCCTGAAGGAATAGTCCTTAATGGCCAAAGACAGACAAGGGTCACCTAGCCAGGGTTAGAGGTAGAACAAACAGCTTGTGAATGGACAAAATATAGCATAGTCTTTTACATCCATGGAGTCAACCAACTGAGGATTGAAAATATAAATAAAAATACAACAAAAAATACAAATAACAAGCACAGTATAATTATACAGCATTTACATTGTATTAGGTATTATGAGTAATCTAGAGATTATTTAAAGGATGTGCATAGATTACATGCAAATACCACACCATTTTATATCAGAGACGTGATGGTATCCAAGGGAAACCTGGAACCAGAGGGACAAATTTAAGACCACATGCTGATAACCTGATCAACCAGAAAGACACATTACAGAATTCCAGGCTTGACAACTTTAATCATTTCCACAGTTGCAAAGTCTTTTAAGAATAAGATTCTTACACTGACATAATACAATCTGGAGGTTTAAAATAGGAAGATTCAAGCCAAGGTTACTAGAAACATAAAAGCATTTTCTCCTCATTCCTGAGATACAAGCTTGCAAATACTAATAAATAAACTCCATGACTTTTAACTGTCTCTAAGACTTAAGACCTAAAATGGCAGACTGCAACCTCTAAAATTATTTATGGGTAAGGAGAAGTGTTTCTTAAGTTGCAGTTTCTTGGACTCCAGTTTCAGTTTCTGAAGCCCAGGCATCTGTACTTTCTTCTTTTTTTGTGTTTGAGACAGAGTCTCACTATGTCACTCTCAGTAGAGTGCCGTGGCATTGCAAGTCACAGCAACCTCAATCTCTTGGGCATAAGCGATTCTCTTGCCTCAGCCTCCCCAAGTAGCTGGGACTACAGGCGCCCACCACAATACCTGGCTATTTTTGGTTGCAGTTGTCATTGTTGTTTAGCTGGTCCAGGCTGGGTTCGAACCTGCCAGTCTTGGTGTATGTGGCTGATGCCATACACACTGTGCTACGGGGACCAAGCCCAGGCATCTGTACTTTCAACACCCCTGACCCAGAGGATGTGACCAGTTCTCACTGGCCTGAGATGGGTTAGCAGGCTAAAATTAAACTCAGTTTTGCTTGAGAACACCTCTATACACAAGCCCTTAGGTAATAAACTGCAACCTACTTACTATGGAAACTGAAAGTTTAGGAGTACACTCATGTTCCTTGGAACATTTTTAGTCAACAGCAGATCTCACGTATGATGGTGGTCCCATAATATAATACCTTATTTTTACTGTATCTTATCTATGGTTAGATATACAAATACTTATCACTGTATTACAATTCAGTACGGTAACATGCTGTACAGGTTTGTAGCCTAGGAGCAACAGGATACACCAGCCTAGGTGTGTGATAGGCTATACCATGTAAGTCTGTATAAATACACTCTACGATGGTCATGGTCGTATGATGTAACTGCTTATCAACAAAATGGCCTAACCATACCCTTCTCAGAACGTATCCCTGTCAAGGGAAGCATAACTAGATACTTTTGTAACAAACAGAGTCTCAAGACAACCATCAGCACTTTGGTCAATTACAGGAGGGTCCAACAACACAAACTATGTTCAAACGAAGCAAACATTGAGCTGTCTCTGTACTTCATTTTCGTTTTCTGTCCATAATACTGTCTGACCACGCAGCAGAACTGATGTTCTTTGAACCTGGCTCAGAGGGTGCCCAGTTCTAGAATCATGAATAAAAGCCAATTAAGATCTTCAAACTAAATTTCTTATAATTTTGTTTTTAAAATAATTTCTCATTCTCACTAATCATTCAAAGACCATCCATCTCTGATGAGCAACAACATGTACAATAAAGTTCTATCTATTGGGTCTTTAATTCCTTTCTGTCCCATTGGAGTAAATAACTTAATGGTGAGTAAGAAGTGCAATGCTATATACACTGATGGGAAAAATCACACAAAACAGCACCTTTTAAGGATCTAAAGTAGCAAATGAATTTTCTGGAAGGGCTTATTTGGGCTTATGACCTTTAAAAAAAATTGTTAACTGGTGATAGGGCAAGGGAAATAAAGGTCTGAGAAAATGAGGAATATCCTGTGTAAGAGAAAATGGTCATGCCAGACAAAAATAATTCACTAAGTTACATAGTACCTAATTAGTCGCTGACACTGATAGCCAGTGACCTCTGAACTCTTTGCTAAGTGGTCGTGATAAGGCAGAAGTAGGCAATTAGACCTTGATTGTCCTTCCCTGCCCCCATTCATTCTGTTAAAAAAATTCCCATGCTAAACAATAAAATGGGCCAAACCCCAAGGCTGCAAATCCACTCTGCTCATTTAGGATTCAAATTTGGCCTTTTAGTCTGTAAACCTGTGATGTCCTTTTCTTCATGGTCCTCCTGACATCCATAGCAAGAACACAAGTGCAGACAGGAGCTCCCATCTTCTCATTTCCTACTGGCTGAGCACTGTTCCTCCTTCTAGGAAGTAGTCTAAGGAATGGCTGGCAGCAAGAGCCTCTAGGGAAGATGGATATCCTAATTTCCTAAGGTGAGTGTCTTCTCCGCATCCAGCTGTCAGGATACAGTTGATCAAGAGCTGTATTTCTTCACCAGGGACTACAATCCTCACTGGTCAGCAGGCCTGGACTGCTCCTTGGGAGTTTATGGAGGCCTCTAGAGATGATGACACCAACATCCAGGTGGCCTGCAACACCAATCATGACATTAAGGGAAATGCTATGCTTAACAAGTCCATAGTTAGGCAGAGAACCCCACTGGAGGAGACCTGGGGCCTTTCCAACCTGCAAAGCTGGAGGCGTCTCCTAACTCCAATGTAGTTTTCAGTTTTCAGGACCTCACTGCCAGATAAAGAGACAGAAGTTAAGAATGACTATGCTAACTTGAGATGATTTTGCTCAAAGTACCTTAGGTACTATACCAATTAACTCCTTTTTAAAATAATATACTATCACACTTCCTTTTTTGGCAAATTTTTTTCTCAAGCTTACTCAAACCGAGAACATTTTCAAAATACCATTCTAGGTATTTTTTCAGACTTCCTAAACAAGTCTGAAAAAATTCATCATGATACAGGATTCTTAAAATCTTTCCATTAGAGATTATATTAACATCAGTCTCAGTAAGAATCCTTAATAAAGTTACGGCAATGTTAACCTTAATTTATAGATATTATGATTTTCTTTTTTTGAGACAGAACCTCAAGCTGTTGCCCTGGATAGAGTGCTGTGGCATCACAGCTCACAGCAACCTCTAACTCCTGGGCTCAAGTGAGTCTCCTGCCTCTGCCTCTGCCTCCCAAGTAGCTGGGACTACAAACACCTGCCACAACACCTGACTATTTTTTGGTTGCAACTATCATTGTTGTTTGGTGGGCCCAGGCTGGATTCAAACCCACCAACTCAGGTGTATGTGGCTGGCACCTTCGCAGCTTGAGCCATAGGTGCTGAGCCAGATGTTATGATTTTCATGAAGTTCTAAGGCATTTGATAATATGATTAGTTATAAAAGGAACTTTTTTTTCTTTGAGACAGAGTCTCAAGCTGTTGCCCCATGTAGAGTGTTGTGGCATCACAGCTCACAGCAACCTCAAACTCTTGGGCATAAGCAATTCTCTTGCCTCAGCTTCCGAAGTAGCTGGGACCACAGGCACCTGCCACAAAGCCCAGCTATTTTTTCACTGCAGTTGTCATTATTTTTTAGCAGGCCTGGGCTGGGCTCAAATCTGCCCCCTTCGGCATATGTGGCCGGCACCCTACTCACTAAGCTATGGGCGCTGAGCCAGGAACTTCTTTTTCTTAGAAAAATTTATAATTAGCCTCAGAATAAACTGATTATTCAGGCTTCTCAGATCAACTCTGGGACAATTTCTAATCTATTCTCAGTTAAGTGCTGAATTACCATATTAATATACATACCAGAAATATAAAGGTAGTATTTTTTCAAGGGAGACAGATCAGAACACAAGACTTTGTGAATGATTCACTTCCCTTTGAAACAGTGTTCAGCTAAGAAACACATCAGCACCTCATTCTCCTGCTCTGGTTCAATACTGTGCCTGGTGCTATTGTTCAAGGATAGGAAATCATGTGAAGTGATTTTAGAGAATTTCAAATTATAAAGACATAGAAACTAGTAAAGTTTTTGGATTTTTCTGGTAGTAATGGGAAGTAACTTGAAACTTTACCTTTCAATTCATGATAAAACCATAGAAGTGTGCGCACATAAAAACTAACAAGTATAAGAGATATAATGCCCATCCAGTCAAGGTCTTCATCACAGTCAAACTTATCTTGCTGAACGCTGAAAGCACAACTGTGTTATTCCTGGACAGAAAGCCCTGTCTCTGCATTAAGATGGTGCAGAAATAGCCTTGGTGGATTCCAGAGTATTAACATTTTGTCCATTAATGACTAGCGGGAGAATTATTTATGATTGTAAAGTTGAGAACACGCTAAAATTTGTATTTTGCTTGTTAATTTTCTCTTTCTAAAAATAAGCTGTACATCATACTACTCTCTAGTTTTACAAAGAATTGAAACGCCTACATGGCATTTTAGACTGAGCTCCTCAATGAAGCATCAGAGAAGAACACACAAAAAAATGCCTTCTTCAGCTTGATGTTTCTAGTCCAAAGCCCCAGTGTCAACGTTGGTTTAAGACACCAACAAGGAAAGTACTCTAGCTGAACTAAGTAGGCAATGGAAAGCCTGGCACACAGTAATACATAGGATAGATGCTAATGATTTAGAGACAAAAGCTTGTTAGTGATCCAAATTATCTTGCTAGTTTTATAGGCAATATGGACTGTCACTGATTCTGATAAACTCTGTAAATATAATCTTTCTAAAGTACTTTAAAAAAACAGAAAATTATAGTATTCTGAATAAAGAAATTAAAAGTTCAGAAATTTTAAGAAAATAATGCAGTTCTTTCTCAGACATGTTTTAAAATAGAGAAAAGGGCAACCCACTTACGACACCTCTGCTGTATAGGATTATCCTTCTCCTCAATAAAATCATTAACCTTTGCTTAAAAAATAAAAATAAGAGAACAAAACCCTGACTCTAAAATCCCTGCCCAAGCAAGTATTCAATATACTCAATTCTACTAAGAAACCCGCAGATGAACAAACACATGCCCACACAAGAGAAAAACACAAACTCAAGTTGGGGAAAAGAGAGAGAAGGGGAAGGAAAGAGGGAAGGAGGGAGGAGTGTTCCTATGCTCTCACCTAACAGGCTCAGTGTAAGGGTATATAGCACACCTCCTGGGGAAGGGGCACAAGTACAACTTGCACTTTACCTAACAGATGCAAATAATGTAAACTAATTGTCTGTACTCTCATGTTAATCTGAAAAGAAAACAAATAAAAATCACCCATAGCACAGGCCACATACACTGAAGCTGGCAGGTTCCAACTTGGCCCAGACCAGCTAAACAATGACAACTGCAACAGAAAAAATAGCTGGGCATTGTGGCAGGCGCCTGTAGTCCCAAGTACTTGGGAGGCTGAGACAACAAAATCGCTTAAGCCCAGTAGTCTGAGGTTGCTGTGAGCTATCATGCAACATCACTCTACCAAGGGCAACAGCTTGAGACTCTGACTCAAAAAAAAAAAGAAGAAAGAAAAAGAAAAAAATAATACACTTAACTGGGGGAAAAAAAGGAATCTTCAATATGACAGTTTTAAATGAGGAAAACTTTTGAGACAACATAGTCATTTATATCTACTCTGTTCCACATAAAACTTTAAGTGGCTAATTAATTTGTATATACCCATGTTTAAAAATATAATAGAAGAAAATGTAGTTTTGCAACTATCTAAGCAGCATTAAAGCTGAATAAGAGTCCAACTGACTTGTGTGCAAGCTGTAATTAACTACTTGAAAGGTCTGTACGCTTGAAAGTATACTTAAATAAGTTTTCTTCAACTCTCACTCCCAGTTATGTTTTTTAGATTCCACGGCTAGAATGTCCACTAAATTGCTAACCCTTTAGGAAGGTGGCTGTCTTCACTTTCTCAGAAGGAACAAAACACTCACTCTTTTTGCCATGCTACTGCGGCCATCCACACCCTCTACCATTATTACAAAGCTCTACATGGAAGAACATGGGGGTGGTGTTACCTGACCCACACCACAGCCTTTTTTTTTTTTTTTTTTTTTTACTGACACAGAGTCTCATTTTGTAGCCTGCGGCAGAGTGCTATGGCCTCATAACTCACAGCAACCTCAAACTCTTGGGCTCAAGCTACCCTCTTGCTTCAGTTTTTCATTTTTAGTAGAGACGAGGTCTCACTCTTGCTCAGGCTAGTCTCAAACTCTTGAGCTCAAATGATCCCTTCCCTTCAGACTCCCAGTGTTAGGATTATGGCATGCGCCACTACGACCGGCCTTCTCACCAATCTTTAAAAATAGCTCTGTCAAAACTTCTTCCTTTTTTTCTTTTTCTTTTTGCACTTTTTGGCCAGGGCCAGATTTGAACCTGCCACCACTGGCATATGGGGCTGGTGCCCTGCTCCTTGAGCCGCAGGCACTGCCCCCTTTTTCCTTTTTTTAAAAGACAGAGTCTCGGGTGGCACCTGTGGCTCAAAGGAGTAGGGTGCCAGCCCCATATGCCAGAGGTGGTGGGTTCAAACCCAGCCCTGGCCAAAAACTGCAAAAAAAAAAAAAAAAAAAAAGAGAAAGACAGAGTCTCACTCTATTGCCCAGGCTAGAATGCCATGGTGTCAGCCTAGCTCACAGCAACTTCAGACTCCTGGGTTCAAGTTATCCTCCTGCCTCAGACTCCTGAGGAGCTGGGACTACAGGTACCCACCATAATATCCAGGTAATTTTAAGGTCCTACTCCTTCTCAGGCAGGTTTTGAACTCCTGAGCTCAAGGGATCTTCCTGCCTCAGCTTCCCAGAGTGCTAGGATTATAGGCATGACACTGCGTCTGGCCTTGAAATCTTTTTTTTTTTTTTTTTTTTTTTTTTGAGACAGTGCCTCAAGCTGTTGCCCTGGGTAGGTATCACAGTTTACAGCACCTCCAACTCCTGGGCTCAAGCAATTCTCCTGTCTCCACCTCCCAAGTAGCTGGGACTACAGGTGCCCACCACAATGCCCGGCTATTTTTTGGTTGCAGCCGTCATTGTTGTTTGGCGGGCTGGGGCTGGATTCGAACCCACCAGCTCAGGTGTTCATGGCTGGCGCCTTAGCCGCTTGAGCCACAGGTGCTGAGCCTAGCCTTGAAATCTTCATAGTCATTTCTTTTGACCACACATTAAAATAGAATGAGATTCTGTAATAATTTATTATATAGAGCAGCACTTAGAAAGAATATGGAGGCTTGGTGCCTGTGGCTCAAGTGGCTAAGGCACCAGCCACATACACCTAAGGCGGCAGGTTCGAATCCAGCCTGGGCCTGCCAAACAACAATGACGGCTGCAACCAAAAAATAGCTGGGCGTTGTGGCGGGTGCCTGTGGTCCCAGCTACTTGGGAGGCTGAGGCAGGAGACTCGCTTGAGCCCAGGAGTTGGAGGTTGCTATGAGCTGTGATGCCACAGTACTCTACGCAGGGGGA
>CAUYQV010019368.1:0-20524 GCA_963574575.1 Galagoides demidoff | reverse complement strand
TGGGACCACAGGCGCCCGCCACAACGCCCGGCCATTTTTTGGTTGCAGCCATCATTGTTGTTTGGCAGGCCCGGGCTGGGGATTCGAACCTGCCACCTTAGGTGTACATGGCTGGCGCCTTAGCCGATTGAGCCACAGGCGCCGAGCCTGCCATGACTTTCTATTGCAATAGATTCAGGGGAAGTAGACAGATTCTATTAACAACAATACCAAGTCTGTGGGTCCAGCAAATAGCCATTCAGTAATAACAGTGTTCAAGGCAGAATAATGATGCTTGGGGTCAGTGTTGTTTAGGAGAAAAGGTGTTAGCCAAGCCTTGTGGATTCCTTGTGGCTCAATGAGTGATGCATGATTTGGCTTTGAGCTTCAATAATCTTTGGCCCTGATTTTTCTATCTGGAAGACTTTATAATAATAATGTTCTATTCTTATGAAGGAGTTCATGCACTAGTTACCCCAGAAACTACTTGCCCATGAAAGAAACAATCATAGTTTATCATACTAGGGGATAAGAACACATGTACAGATGATTTGGGCAAACTTCTAAATAAAGTTACCTTAAACATAACAAATTATGTAACTGGGTTAATTTTTGTGAAATCAACACTAGATTATATATAACTCCCACAAGTAGTCATTATTTTTTTTCTAATTTCTTTCATAGTACTTGAAATATTTCAAAACTAATATAAAAAATCATGAACCATGAGGAAAGAACCCTACCTACATCCTGTATGTTATCTTGGGATGTGCATGGATAGACAATTCCCCCAAAACTGCACATTAGGGGCAATTCAATAAAAATGAAACTCTCTATCAAATAAAAATTAACACTAATTTGTATTAATCCAAAGAATATCCCTCAAGATAAATACATTTTCTAAAGCCAAGAAGGTTGGATAATGCTCCTAGAAACAGCCTGGGTTGTAATGTATAATGCAAAACCAAATCAAAGAATTCCAGGAATTTCTTTCATTGATTTGTATCTTTTTTTTTTTTTTCCCAGATGAACGCAGATGTCACTGTTTTGGTCTCCATAGAATTTTGTCCTCACTTTGAGCTGACACATTCTGTCTGATACTTCAGCTCTGGACCAGCTTTGCACCTATAAGCTTGGTGACCTCCAGCAAGTTAGCTAATCAATCATGTCTTCCATTATCATCCATAAACAGGGGTAATAATAATGGCTGTTCCACAAGGCCACTGCAAGATCAACTATAGTAGTGCACTTAGCAAAGTGTCTGGTACAGGGTAAGGGCTTGATAATCTTAACAATTATAATTATTCCTATTATAATTATTATTACTAGGTGTCTTTTCATCAATTTCAGTAAACTCTTTGTATCCCCATATGACAAAAAAAAAATAGTATAATTTTTCACATTGCTTCTCCTTTTAAAACAAAAAAGTGAAAGATCAAATGGATGAAAGAATGAGTGAATAAAAAGGCAAGCCCTAATAAGATGAGGAGCTTATATACTGGAAGACAACCCAATCCACTAGGGAGGGTCTTCTGTCAAAATTTATAGGGCCTGATCTTTTCTCATCACCTCCACTGCTTCACTCAGTCCAAGTCATACTTTTTTCTAACTGGAATAACCCACGAATCTTACAATGGCAGTCCATGCTGCTGCTACTTATTGCCTCCTCAATGGCAATCTCATCTTATTATAGAAGTTAGAAAGACTCAGCTAAAATGAAGACCCCACACGTCACTTGTTTTGCTCAAACCCTGGTAGCAGTTCCCCATCAGTAAGGGTAAAAGGTCTTCCAATGGCTTACCAGGCCCCACAGACCTCATATACTACCCCCAACTTCCTTCATCATACCCTGATCTAGACAATACTGTCTCAAGGCCTTTCTCCTCTCCTTTTTTTTTTTTTTTTTTTTTTGCCTGAAATTCTCTTCCGCAAGGCACTGCATAAAATAGCCCTTCAGGATTTCAGAACTTTACTCAAATGTCATCTTCCTGCCTAAATTTTCAATCCTGATCACTACTTCACAGGGTTATTTCTTACTCTATTTTTCTATCCATTTTACCTGAGTCATTCTTTTCTTCTCAGCATTTATAACTATCTAACATATTATATACTTATATGCTTATGTTGTTTATTATTATTTATGTCTCCGACAGAAATATAATGATGACATGGACTCTTGATTTTTCTTGCCCACCGCTACGTTCTCAGCACCTACACAGTGTCTTCTACACAGCAAGTATTCACTAATGCCTGAATAAAATGAATGATTAAGCTACTTTAATTATGTGGTTTATTACTTAACATCCAGCTGCAGCAGATTCCCTAGAGCCCTTTGTTATGCCTTTTTGATATTATGTGTGTTTGGAGTGGAGGAAAATTATCACACTGAAAAGTAATTTGGGGTTAAGTTATTAGAGTAGAGGAAAGTGGTAGTGAGTCATAAGATGAAAAGTAGGAAAAGTGGATCTCTGAGTAGCTAGAATGTATATTAAGGATACTGGCCACCAGGGAGACACTGGCCAAAGGTACAAAGAATCTGGAGAATGTCATGAGAAAAAAACATTCAAAACACAGAAAAGTGAATAAACCACATTCATCAACTTTATAATTTTGCATCATGCAGCCTGGCTCTGCTTCCTTCTTCCTGGAAATTAATAAAGATCTTCAAAGGGACCTTGAGCTCCAGAGTTGCTAGTATTCCATTCAGACAATGATTCCATATGGGAAAAGAGTCCCATGGCCCTATACTCAGTATTACCTTTCTCTGAAGAGCAATAGAGTGACAGAGAAGGGAATAGATGGGGATTGTTAGATTCCAAGATATTTGTGGAAAAGCAGAGTGTCACTTATCATACCTGTTTTCTTTCCCCATTTTTGATGAAGAAAGCATCCTTAATTCTTGCTGATTTTACCAGAAGATGGATTCTAAAAAATCCTTTGTCGGAAAGGGCCAAGGTTAACAACCAATGACAAATAGAAGGAATTGGTGGGCATAGGGTAAATTAGGTAGAATATGTCCTCTTTAGGGACACTTATGAAAATCGCATTTCCTCTTTTAGAGCAACATACTATAAAAAATTACAGAAAAATATCCACTACAGATGAAATCACTTAGGAACAAAAGGAAGATGTCACACTTCACAAATCATTTCTGGAATTGTGGTTTCTATTTTCTGAAGGCAACTACACATTTATTCACATTTATTCTCCATATCATCTTATACAGTTCAGTTCTGAACAGGAGATATACTTAAAAACTTAAGATAGGAAAGAATAATTAAAAGCCCATCCCAGAGTCTCTCCATTGCAAACATGGTCATCTTCATATGACTTTAAATATGTCTGTGATTTTTATTAATCATCTGTTGCCACTGTAATGTTTATAATTAGAAAAAAATTTGCATTACTCTAATCACAACAATTATCTAAACAGAAAAACAAGCAAAAGATATGAATGTCTGTTCTTCCCATAGAAGGCTGTATTTGAATTTCTATCAATATATCTACTTTATGTTAATTGGTAGAGTTTCAATAGATGCCTCTCTACTGAAACATAAAAGCTGAAAGGCTATGGTTTATTATATTGGAAGAGGCTAAACCAGCTTTATATCTATAAATCTCTGCTTCATCCCAATATTTACTTAGTTGTAATATATATATTACAAGCTTCTCAAGTGCTCTTTGTACTAGTTTAACATGTTATTTCCCTCATTAGGTAATGAGTTAAAAATCCTTGACTTGTTCATTATATCTTTGTTATGAGAATTGTTTTTAACTTTTTCAAAATTAAACTTTAACACTTTATTTTTATTAGCTCTTAAAACATCCTATGTTCTAGTGAATTTACCTATTGGGATTTAGTTTATTATTAAGTCACATCATATGCTTACTTTAAAACCTGAAATATTAGACTAATTATTCATCTTTTCCATTTTTTATAATCACATCATCTCCACCTCCCCCATCTAATCATTAAATGGCTAATTCTGGGTTTATCATGGGCCCCAATTCTCCTTGGTCTTATATAACTTTGGAAGAAGATATTAATCAAATTTAACTTTATGTAAACTATACAAGTAGTAACTAAGCACAAAAATTATTTAATAAGTCAAATTTGTTCTTTCCCATCTTCACCACTTTTAAAGCAAAGATAGGAACTGAAATGGGATATGGGACTTTACAGTGACAATCAAAGAGAAAAATACACATAATGCTCTATTGAGGATTAAATTACATGAAAAATAATGACACTAAAAAGTTATACCACCAGAGAAGACTATTACCCAAGATTTTTAAAAAGGGAAAACCTGTAATGGAACAGTTACAGAAAATAGCATTTTTAAAGAATAAAATGATGTCATGTTTCCTCCCATTATCTCTGTAATATGACACTTTCCAAGTAGCAGTCGGCAAGTGTCTCAGCATTCACAGACATCATCATTTCACTTTAAAGACTTAAATGAATTTCTCTAGCTATGGTCAAATTTTTGTTCATTATTTCCATTTTTGTTATAGAAGAACCATAATAAAGCAAAAAGAAAGATTTGTAAAGATTATTATATATGAATATTCTATAACATGGTATTATTTCTTACTCATCCTTTCACACACCCTCACTGTTACCACTTCATTCCAGAAGATGGATTAAAATAGTAAGCTAAATAAATATCATGAGAAAAAATTGGTAATATTGCATAATAGGATTTAGGAATCTCATAACTTCTACTTGGATGACTGAATAAAATATCAATGTGGCTAATATAATTCAGAAAAGAGTTAACATCCTTTCTACATTGTCAAGAAATGTTGATAAATAATATATAATATTAAAAGAAGAAAACAAACAGCAAAACCTTCTGCTCCTAATGTGGTATTTAATTTGTCTCCACAAAAATGGAGATACAGACCAATGGAACAGAACAGAGAAGCCAGATATAAAACCACATACATACAGCTAACTGATCTTTGACAAAGCCAACAAAAAATATACTGAGGGAGATAAGCCCCATTCAATCAATGGTGCTTGAAGAATTGGATAGTCACATGCAGAAGAATGAAGCAGGATTCATACCCCTCACCACTCACAAAAATTAATTCAAGATGAATAAAAGACATGAAACCTTACAAGTCATAGAAGAAAATGTAGGGAAAACTTCTCTAGAGATCAGCATTGGCAAGAAGCTTATTAAAGAGACCCCAATGGTAATCACAGCAACAACAGACATAAATAAATAGGTATTGATCAAATTACAATGCTTCTGTATAGCTAAGGAAATAATCAACAAAGCAAATACATAATCTATAGAATCACAGAAAACATTTGCAAGCTACGCATCTAATAAGGGTCTAATATCCACAATTTACAAAGAATACAAGCAAATCAGCAAGAACTGTGTAAGGTGGGCACAAGACATGAACAGAAGCTTTTGAGAGGAAGCTAGACAACTGGGCAATAAAAACACGAAAAAATGCTCAACATAACTAATTATCAGGGAAATACAAATTAAAACAACAGTGAGATATCACCTTACCCTAGTTAGAACAGCTTTTATTAAAAAGTCCCCAAACAATAGATGCTGGTGTGAATGCAGAGAGTAAGGAACATGTATACACTGTTGACAGGCCTGCCAATTAGCATAACCTCTATGGAAAACAGTATGGAGATTGCTCAAAGAACTAAAAGTAGGTCTACTCTTTGGTCCAACAATGCCACAACTGTGTATTTACCCAAAAGAAAAGAAGTCATTTTATCAAAGACACATGCACTCAAATATTTATTTCAGCACATTTCACAGTTGCAAAGATACGAAATTAATGCAAGTGCCCATCACTTCATGAGTGGATTAACAAAATGTGGGGGGTGTGTGTGTACACACACACATATATATGTAGAAGATAACCCAGTACTGCTAGGCAGGGTCTTCTGTCAAAATTTACACATATGGGAGGTGCCTGTGGCTCAGTGAGTAGGGCACCAGCCCCATATACTGAGGGGGGCGGGTTCAAACCTGGCCCCAAACTGCAACAACAACAACAAAAAAAATTGGCCAGGCATCGTGGCGGGCGCTTGTAGTCCCAGCTACTCGGGAGGCTAAGGCAAGAGAATTGCCTAAGCCCAAGAGCTGGAGGTTGCTGTGAGCTGTGACACAACAGCACTCTACTGGGGGTGACAAAGTGAGACTCTGTTTAAAAAAAAAATTACATATACATACATACTTTGGAATACTACTCAGCCACAAAAAAGGACATATTAAGGCCTTTTGCAAGAATTTGGATGGAACTACAGACCATTATCTTAAGCAAAGTATCTAAAAAATATTAAAAAAAAAACATGTACTCACTATTAAATTGAAACTCACTGATTAGCACACATGTGCATAGAGGAAAATAAAACTCTATGGAAATCAAGCAGGGGGAAAGGAGAGGGAGGAGATGGGCAAAAAACTACCCAACGGACATGAGGAACACTATCTGGGCAATGGGCACACTTACAACCCTGACTCAGGTATACCAAAAGTGATTCATGCAACCAAAACCATTTGTACCCCTGTAATATTTTGAAATTAAAAAAAGATATAGGGAAAATCCATTTAGCTGAAATGACAAATTTTCTGTAAAAATTTCTCATGAACACCGCAAATTAGTCAGTTCCCATTCATGTTCAAGTATTCATCCCCATGTTTAAATTTATGAGTAGTTTTGTTTAAAAATAAAATTATCTTGTGACAGATCATCTATCATTGATTTAGGCACCTTTAAATATTAACTATTATAAAGTCATTTTAAAAAAAATACTGAGGTCATATTTGTCGCAAGGTCACACCAATATATACCTCTCATTGTCTACTAGTGACATTTGCTGAATATTACCTTAGGCGACATTTTTAGCATTCCCTCTGGCATGCTGAGATTAGATATGACATTTCTTGGTCAGAATGAAACACAAGGTCAATTTTTAAGAATATAATACTGTATTTTTTTCCATGCAACTTTGCATTTGCTTATCTATGGTACACAGACAGTTCATTTGTAAAGCATTGGACTTACGAACCACTACTAGCACATGCTAAATCCTTCTTACAGGATGCCTCCTTCGCACCATTGCCCCAGCCAATATGACTACCTCCTGAACCCTCAGCAAAATCCCTGAGAAAATAACCACAGTGGAGGGCAGAATTCTCCTGCTCCTGTTGCAAGGGGTTGAGGGAAAATTTCCTCCCACTGCCTGGGAAGGGTGGTAATATCATCCGCAGAAATCTTCCCATTGAGATAACGTTATAAAGGATGGTTGGCATACGTAAATCCACAAGAACTATTATTCAATTTTAGTAAGAGTTAAACAAGATTGTGGATAACAATCTTTTAGTTAAGCATCAATTATTTATAAGTAAGTATCAATTACTTATAAAAGTACTTAGAAAAATAACTCATTAGTAAGTTTGTAATAGGAAGAAAAGTATTGAAATGTCATGAACTATTCTTTATTTTTCTTTCTAAAGTCTTAAAATGAAAAACGAAAAAAAAAAAAGTAGTAACGATAAAAAGTTCCATTTGCCTTGAGAGCCACCTTTGCTCTCCTAATCACCCTGTAACAGCCACTTAACCTGATTAGAGTCAATTAGTAAATGAAATTAGCACATGAAAATATACTTGAGTTTTGCTCTCTGAATGCCATAAGGACATAATTCAGGCACGCTTCTCAACCAAACATATGAATACTTAGTTGAAATGAAGTAAAAACATCTTATAAATCACAATCTCTAACACAAAGGAAACTATCAACTTCAAATTATAATTACTTGTCGGTATGGCTATTCATTCTGAACTATATGGCACAATAAAATATAATAAATATGTAGTTATGGGTTTATTTTGCTTAGTCTAGGTCTTATCTAGAAAGGCACACCCACAGGTGGGTTTAAGATCCTGATTACCAGATTGTATTATCAGCAATCAGATCATCTGAAAACTTGAAAATAATGCCCTTACTCTTTAATTTAAATATCATCTGCAAACAAATAATTTTATAAGAAGGAACTCAGCAAAAGGCCAAGGAATACACATTTCCTCCTCTATGCAGTCATCTATCTTAGATATCTAGGAAATGTTACTGTCTGCTGAAGGAGCATGCTCTATGCGACTTCAACCTTCTCTATTAAATAAAGTGACTGTCAGTATCTGGGTTGAAGCTCCCGACAGCTCTTTATATCTATAAGAAGTGCAATGAGCCATCCACGCTAACTCAGCAGAGAACATTCACTAACCAAATGATTGTAGAGACCCATTGAATTGACAGATGTCTGGGATTGTGTGGTGTCGAAGAGCCCGTGACAAAACTGGTGACAGATTTGAAAGCCATTCAATGGCTCCTTTAGCCGTTCTGGCAGAGTAAATTAGGATGAGGCGGGCTCCCTGTTTTCTCTCTCTTTAATGATACTGTTCTATGAACCAATGAATGTTCTCATTTGGAAAATAAGAAAGCAGTGACATGTTATCTGAACTGTGGTTTCTTTAGTGATTGCCAAGGGAAGAAATATGCTAATTCCGTGCTTTGAAGAATGTACTGGGTACGGCCCCTTGCTTCACTGATTCCAGTGACCAGGAGGCCCAGGTGAGAAAGGTTAATACCACATACCACAGGGTAGTCCGTTATGCAAAAGTTTCGACTTAAATGTGTGATGGAGAATTTCAGTGACACTGTGATCTACTTCCAATTGGCAAGTTTCATATTGCGTTCTCTGAATGAAAGCTTAACTTATCATTTGTTAATTATAACACTTGAAGCAATTTACCCCAAATTATGGTTTCATTGTTCATAAAAGAAGGTGTTACTATGAAAAGCTGCCACAGAGAAATTTGGAAATATTTGCAAAATCTTACACATATGGGAATAAAAGACAATCTTCCTCATATACACATGAATGTACAAACACATATTCCTTGGGAAAATAATGTTTCCTCAGAACCCCAGGGGTTTTCTATCATAGAAGGAGCTGAGTGCCCGCAGAAGTAGTGTCAACTTGCCAACTAGAATGACGTTTCTCCTCGCTTTAAAACTGGAACGAAACAACTCTCAACATTTGCAAAACATTCCTTTATTATTAGAAATAAATTATTTGTATAAAAATGTGCATGCATCAATCATTGCATTTATTTTTAGCACAACCCAGGGCTTCGATCCAGTCAGCCATTACAAGAAACAGATTCATTGTCTTATACAAGTTGAACGATGTGGGACAGGAACGAGAGTTCTCACAATCACAGAAAAATACTTACAAGAAGAACATCAGACAGGGTTTATTTCAACAGCATTTTTTTTTTCACAAGCTAACATTAGTTTTCCTTTTGTGATTTTTTTTTTTTTAACTGCTCACGAGTAAGCAATATTTTAGCTTGAAACTCATTGGTTGTATTGTATAAATGGGGTTCTTCACTCCCCGTTATTGATACTTTTGACTCATGGCTAATTTTGTTCCTTATGAGACTATTGATTTGATTGATTGTAGTCTATGGAGATCTCCGGGAGTGAGTTTGTGCGGTCTCATATTCATTGTTTAAGATCGCCTACCCCATTTCTTCAGATTGAATCATTTCCCTGTTTCAGATGGAATGATTGCTATAGCTGATATATGTTGTCTTCGTAGAGGAAGCTGTTAAGACAAATTTGGAAAAATTAATAGCACATATTAATCAATCATTCCATTAGTATGATTTTAAAAATCAAATTCTGCAATGTTCGTCTTAAGACATTCTGCTTTTACAATGCATTACTCATTTTCTTCCCCAACAAAACTGTCTTTAGTATAATCAAAATGAATTTAAACACCTTACAAATAATGTTTTGGAAGTTTTACACCCCTGGAGAGAAGATACCGACTGTTAATTGAGTGAAGGATAGATTCTCACTGTACATAGGCAGGTATAAACTCGGGGTTTTTGCTATAACAATAAGGATGAGTTTGTCAATTAAAAAAGATGGATCTTTTTGTTTAATTTGATCTTATTTTTTAAATTTCAGAATATTAGAAGTGCCCATATTTGATCTGCATCCTTTGTTTTTTCCACAAATTGAGTCAAGGGTATAAGCATTCCCCAATCCAGACAGTGTGCAGAAGAGATGTGAACTTACCCCCCCACCTCCTCTCCTCTCCCAGCTTGATTTTCACTGAGATTTAGTGCCATGTGTACACTTAGGTGTTGTCTGATCAGCTCTAACCTGGTATTGGATACATGTACACAGATTTTTATAGCAGTACGGTTCACAATTATAAGGATGTGGACTCAATCCAAGGGCCCACCAGCACACGAATGAGCTAATAAAATGCGGTATATTCACACTCTGGGCACTGCTCAGCCATTCAGGGAAGTGGCATCCAGTATCTTTTTGTGATCACCTGGATGGAACTAGTGACCATTCTTCTAAGTGAAACACCACAGGGAAACCACGCACAGCCATCCACTGCATAACGACGTGTGCTTGGTGACAGACCTTCTAAGGGCGTGCTGTCAGATTCTACTGGAACTGAACATTGATCAGTGACGTTATAGCTGTGATAATGCACTCAACGTTACTACATTACCCACGTGTGTGGTGATGCTGATACAAACAGTCCCACTGTGCTGCCAGTCCAGTGAAAGTATAGCTCCTAAAATCCTAGGTAGTACATGGTACTTGATAATGACAGTAAAGGACTGCGGTACTGGGTTATGTATTTTTTATACTATGCTTTTTTTTTTCTTTTTTTTTGAGACAGAATACCACTCTGTCACCCTTGGTAGTGCCATGGTGTCATAGCTCAGCTCACAGCAAGCTCAAACTCTTGGGCTCAGGTGATCCTCTTGTCTCAGCCTCCCTAGTAGCTGGGACTACTGGTGCCCACCAGTATGCCTGGTTAAGTTTTTCTAGTTTTAGTGGAAACAAGGTCTCACTCCTGCTCAGGATGGTCTTGAACTGCTGAGCTCAACTGATGCTCCCACCTTGCCCTCTCAGACTGCTAGGACGACAGGCATGAGCCACCTTATCTGTAATACTACACCTTTTATCATTATTTTAGAATATGGTCCTTCTAGTCATATATTTTTAAAAAGTTAACTATGAAACAGCCTCAGGCAGGTCCTTCAGGAGGTATTTCCCAAGAAGGCATTGTCATCATAGGAGGCGACAGCTTCATGCATGTTATTGCCCTGAAGACCTTCTAGTGGGACAAGATATGGAGGTGGAAGACAGTGGTATTAATTATCCTGACCCTGTGTAGGCAGGCCTAGGTTACTTTGTGTTTGTGTCTTAGCTTTAAGAAAAAAGGTTAAAATGTAAAAATTAACTATAAAAAGTGGAAAAAGCTTGTAGTATATATGACATATAGATAAAAATACTTTGGTACAACTATATAAACTATTTGTGTTTTGAATTAAGTGTTATTAAAAAAGAGTCAAAACGTTTAAAAAATAATAAAGTAACTAGAACTAGAGTATAAATGTCTTAACACAATAACTAAGTAAATGACACAAAGTCTATGTTAACCAGTTTGATGAAAATATTTCAAATTGTATATGAAAACACTACACTGTACCCTATGTTTGCATTAATATATACAGCTATCATTTAATAAAAAAAAATAAAGTAAAAAGGTATAGTAGGCTATGGTTAAAATATTATTAAAGAAGGACATTTTTAAATAAATTTAGTATAGTCAGTGTTTCTAAGTGACTGACACTGTACAGTAACGTCCTGGCCTTCACGTTCACTCACCACTGTCACACTGACTCACCCAGAGCCACTTCCCAGCCTTATAAGATCCACTCGTAGAAAGTACCGTTTTTTAACTTTTATACTATACTTTTTGCTGTCCCTTTTCTAGGTTTAGATACACGAATATTTATCATTATGGTACAGATTTCAGCATAATAACATGCTGTATAGGTTGGTGGCCTAGGAGCAATAGGCTTGATCATCTATATAGCCCAGGTGTGTAGTAGACTAGGCCACTGTTCGGTTAAGTCCACTCTGTGATGTCCACATAAAGACGAAATCATCTAATGATGCCTTTCTCAGACTGTATCCTTATCACTGAGCAACACGTGACTGGAGTAAAAATTCTGTGAATATACACACAGAAATCAAAACACTGCGTCAATTTTAATCTGTAAAAACCAGTAGTCTCAATTATAGTATGTAGACATTTAGCAGAAAACTAAAAATTTAAAAGTAATCATTTTACTAAATTTTACCTAACCTTAATATGTACTTTGAAAAATATTTACATATGTTGAAATAGAAAACAAATAATCTGCCATACAAAGTACAAAAAATATTTTGAGAATGTAAGGGAAAAACCTCAAGTCTTTGAGTCTGTGACCCCAAAAAAGGGTGAAGTAATTACAATTGCCAGTGTTAGGAGAATGAATACAGCTCCCATTTAAAAAAAACAAATGGTATTTTATAATTGAGAGGTGAACTTGGTAAAATATCAAGTCCACAGAACATTTGTAAGTATCAAAGTAAAACTGCATTGCCAGTACGTATTCATGGTCTATTCCGGTTTCATTCAAAGGATACAAATGAAGATGTTTACAAAATAAAGGCTCAGAGAAAGCAATGAATACTTAATTTTCTGTTACCAACTTATTGGGAAGTAAAACTCATTATTGTAAGACTATTAAGGAGATATGAACGGAAAAATACTTACGTCAAATTTACACTTATGCTTAAACTTCCAGAAAATATACATCAAAATCTAAATAACTCCTTTGAGTTCTTGAAAGATATGAGGAAAGAAATTCCTGCCCTAAAGTTCAAACATAATGCTCTATTTTTCAGTGGAATTTTACAATGAATAATCATACGCTAATATATATATATATATATAAAACAAAATACATATGTATGTTTCAATATATAAATCCAATTCAGATGAAACAGATTTTTAGAGAAGAATGTAGTTATTGACTATTGAATAAGCCTAGAAATTGTATGCTTCCACCTCTGAAATAACTGACAATCAGACTCCTTCCACCTTTAGTGTGTGACACTGCTGATGGGCCACATAAGTTCTTACCAGAGACCAAAACCATAGCACACTCACGCTCACTAACATGAACACTGATGGCCCAAGAAAGTGCAATTTGTAGATGTTTTTGCTATTTTTTATTTCATTTGTTACAAGATTAAGACCAAAAATATGATGAGATATTATATATATATATATATATATATATATATATATATATTTTTTTTTTTTTTTTTTTTTGGAGACAGCCTCACTATGTTGCCCTGGGTAGAGTGCTATGGCATCAGAGCTCACAGCAACCTCAAACTAATGGGCTCAAGTGATTCTCTTGCCTCAGCCTCCCAAGTAGCTGGGACTACAGGCGCCCACCACAATGCCCAACTTTTTTTTTTTTTTTTTTGGTCCTAGTTCTCATTGTTGTTTGGCAGGTCCAGGCTGGATTTGAACCCGGCAGCTCTGGTGTATGTGGCTGGCACCCTAATTACTGAGCTATAGGGGCTGAGCCGAGATATTGTCCTCTTATCTACATTGTTCCCCCTTTTAGGTAATTATTATGGCACAGTAAAAAGAAAGTAGACTTCAGATGCACTTTTAAATTATATTCTATTTCCTACAAAATGAATAAACAAAGGTCACTGACCCAGGTGATGGTCCTAAAACAGTTATGAGCAGTTTGATGACTGTTCCTAAACCTATGGTACTGCTTTTTGTGAGGATGGAGACAGAATCGATTGGAGGAACAGTTATAGTCTGGAAGATCGGATATGGAGTCTTACTTTCTACTTTCCCTTTACTAAATTTGGTTTGGTGTGAAATAAAAAACAATGATTTTCTTGATTGTTGGCCTGTATTTATGATTTATATAATACTCTCATCTCCCCCAAAGTTTCCTCTAAGAAAATAAAATCTGTACATTGCTTTGTTTTGGAAGAAGTTTCACATATTCTTTGTAGATAAGATGGAGAAAACATTGTCATAAGGGGACTGGGCACAGAGCCTCACACATGTAATTCTAGGACTGTAGGAGGCTGAGGCAGCAGCATCCCTTGTGCTCAGGAGTTAAAGACTGATCTGAGCAAGAGAAAGAGCCCATCTCTACTAAAAACAGAACAATTAGCTAGGCATCAGATGGTGCCCTTAGTCCTAGTTAGTTGGGAGGCTGGGGCATGAGGACACCTTTTCTTCTTCCTCATTTTTTTTCTTTTTTTGAGACAGAGGCTCACTCTTTCATGCTGGGGGGGTTGAGTGCTGGGGCGAGGAGGATCACTTGCACCCAGGAGTTTGAGGTTGCACTGAGCTAGCCTGAACCCACAGCACTCTAGCCAGGGCAACAGAGTAAGACTCTATTTTTTAAAAAAAGAAAAATTGTCTTAAGAGTTATAAAAATGACCATTGAAAGGGTCATCCAACTTCTTGCACTGCTCAGTATTTTCAACACTAACTAAAAATGGAGGAAATATTGATCAATTTGTATATATGTATATAATTAGAAAGAAAAATTGTGGTTGAAATAGAGGAACAAGAAACAAAAAGACCTTGAAGAAGATAACATTCATTCACTGCAGGTTGCTAGAAATAAATGAAAAATTTAAAAAAGATAACATTCAGAAGATGTTTTCAAAAGATAGTGATAGGGATCAGATCATCTTTAAAGATCATTCCAACTTTGAGGCTGTATATCTAATTATACATGCATTCTTCATTTTTTTTAACTCTAAAAGTTATTCAAAGCTCTGGATAACATGATTTTGTCAACATGAATGTACTGATACAGGAAGAGCTTTGAGGGTGGTAAATATCTTGCAAGAATCTATGTCTCAGAAGTAATACACAGCAAAATGGATCAGAGGGTGGTAAATATCTTGCAACAATCCATATCTCAGAAGTAATACAGAGCAAAATGGATCAGAGACGTACAGATAAGCTAACAGGGAGACTTTTTTTCACAGTGGTGAAAATCAGTTTTTGAGCACAGCAATGGCAAATTTCCGTGTGCGTCACACTGTGTTCATAAGCTACGGAAAGCAAATCTACCTCCAGCAGCAGCTGTTTCCATGAATTATTCATGAATGTAGCTTAATGAATACAAGGTACAGCATTTGTTAATTGGGTACAGTTGGCAAAATTCATATATACCGACTTTGTTTCTCATTTTCTTTTCACCCTATTAGGAAACAACAGGACCTTTTTTAAACGTGAAATGCAGTATGCAAATTCAGCAATTAATATGCACTCACTAATTTCCTATCCAGCTTCATATTACTTATATGTACTCTGTGTAGCTTTTG
The DNA here is from genome assembly GCA_963574575.1 of Galagoides demidoff. Taxonomy (NCBI): domain Eukaryota; kingdom Metazoa; phylum Chordata; class Mammalia; order Primates; family Galagidae; genus Galagoides; species Galagoides demidoff. The sequence goes on along the minus strand of CAUYQV010019368.1, from coordinate 5,250 downwards.
AAATTGTAAAATCTTGAACATGTGACCAGAGTGTCTGGCATTAACATATCACTATTAAGGAGAAATTTCTAAATGTGAGGACTTGTAAAGCTCCATGGCCATAAAAAAAAAAAAATCATTACGTATGTATCATAAATGCACAACTAATTGATCAGGAAAAGCAATCTGAGAAATGGAATAGTAGCCCTAATTATCAAAATCCTCCACATATTTATAATAAGAAAAAAGGATGCGAAAACAGTTTCTGAATTTCAAGTCTTCTCTTTTCTATTGAACACAAACCAGTCTGCATTTTCTTTTTAATTTTTTTTTTAAATTGAGACAGAGTCTCAGGTTGTGGCTCTCAGTAGAGTGCCATAGAATCATAGCTCACAGCAACCTCTAATTCTTGGGCTGAAGCGATTCTCTTGCCTCAGCTTCCCAAGTAGCTGGGACTACAGGCGTCTGCCACAATGCCCTTTTTTTTTTTTTATAGAAATGGGGTCTCACTCTGGCTGAGGCTGGTCTCAAACATCTGAGCTCAGGGCAATCCACATGCCTCCACCTCCTAGAGTGCTAGGATTACAGGCGTGAGCCACCACACCTGGCCCCACTCTGCATTTTCAAGTCTTCAATGGTACCTTTACCATCTATACTATGATTTATACCTTACAAAACCCTTATTTTTTGGTATGTCATTTTCAATCTAGTAATGATGATTAACCAAAAGTCTTGCTGGTAGATAGTATAAGAATGTACTAACATAGTCACTGTCTCAGTGTATTAACCAGCCTTTACTGAGAACAGACTCTACCCTTTACAAGAGGAGTTGTTTTAAATGTAAGAAGGTATGCTTGTTTCAGACAGTTGAATGCAAAGGTTATTCCAAAATTTAATTATTCTTCTGAAGATACAATAAATATTTTTAGGAGAAAAACCTGCACTTCACCTATTAATTGCATGAATACTTTTAGAGGGTTTGTGATTTCAGAAAACTTTTTCCCTTATTGAAAATCACTAGTACAGGCGGTGAAGGTAACAGGGACACAGGTGCCTGTGATACCTGGGCCGGGTTTCTCGCTTGGATTCCTATATATTGAATTCTAAGTTCCATTTCAAAAGTACACAAATCCATTCTTCCTGTGTGCTCTTTCACGTAAGTGACTAAAGTTTAAAAATGAAAACCGAGAGTGTGATCATGAAAGTATGTGTGGACAGTCATTTGTACTGTCGCTCTTAAATGCGCAAACTAATCACTTTATGTGGACCCAATTTACTCAGACTTAAACTACTCATATAAAAGATAAATGAACAGAAATCTCCAAAGTACAACTTAAGTTTCTTTCAGGCGGCTGAATTGTTCACGTTGATTCACCATTTTGACTTTGCTTAGCCTTCTAAAGGTGGACATTGGACTCCTGCAAAATAGTGTAGGCTTACCCGTCAAATAGGCCTTGTGTTTGCAATCTGTCCTTCTTATTTTAGAGAAAATGTGTATTCTGTAGAATATCCATTTCAACATTAACAGGAGGAAAATAGTAATGCATGAGATTTGTTTCCATAATTTGAGATTAATTCTTATTAATACTGAGAATTTTCCTTTTTAGGGAACCTATTAATTCTTCAAAGAGATAAAAAAAGCTATCAATATTTTCATCCACCACTTTCCACAGGTGAGTCTGGGATGACTGGTATTTATTTCTCTCTAAGTTTGGTTGTTCCATTTGGCAGCCATATTTTACAATATTTTCTGGATTGCTGCTAAAACACAGGTACAACAACAGACTCTGGTGTGCCATACTGAGAAGTCTCAGTGTTCAAAGTGTATCACTGGCCAGCAGGAGTTTACTGGCATCCTGCGGTAGGTTTTAACTTCTTACACTAATACTTTCCAGGTACAAAAACACAGGTAAAATTCCATTTTCAAGTCACAAGCATTTTATTCTGCCTCTAATGGTATTTGTATTACACCTTTTGCTGAGGATGAAAGGAGGCCTATGCTTAGTAAACTGCTTACTTACAATCAGAAGATTATATTAATATAATGATTTGTAATTAAAACCCATCCTCACTGTGCCTTGTCTTACAGTTTCTCAATGTTTCATGCGTGCAGAAAGGTGAATATGTGGGGAGAATCCTTGTAAGGTCCATTTCTCATACAGTCACTAAATTTTGTATGAGTGATTTAGAGGTAATATTCTTAGAGACAACCTGGCCAGTAATCCCAGGCAGTGTGGTAGTAATTGAAGCCAATAAGTTTAAGCAGTGTGAATCATCTAAGGATAGTTCTGAGTATGAGGAATCATGGTACAGAATGCTCTCCTGGAAATCTTGAGACCAAAGAAGATCTGTAAATCTAGTGAAGTCTATGAATTGCTATAATAATTAAACCACATGAAATAGATTTTTACTGCCCACCCCTGTATTGAGTAGTGAAAGAATAGAGATTAGGGGATACAGACTGCTGGAGAAATCTGAGAGGAAGAGTGGTTTTTTGCATAGGGTTTTATCCTTAATTGTTGAATACCTATGTCGTATTTCCAAAGACTGGAAGCCACTCTCATGCGAGTACCTTAGCTTTTATTTCTTTTTGATCAATTTATGGAATTTAGTAATGTAAAGGCTGTAATTTTTACTACATTCAGCTTTCTGGTATTTTACCAAACAAATTTTTAGTCTATTTACTACTCTTCCATAGATACCAACATGGACTTTGCTGGATCCATTAAACAGCACTGGATGAGCTTGGGTTTCAGTGTATTGTTATCATGGGCTTCTTGTGGTGAAGAGGAGAGCAAAATAGATGAAGAAAAGAAAAATGGGATGGTGATCGCAGAAAGCACTCTATTTTTAGGGAAATGAGGCTTTCAGAGAAGAGCTTTAATACATCCAAGATGAGAAATCAAGGGGAGCCTTTGGAAAGCTCAAGGGAAGAAGACCACTTGAAGGAAACAAGCATTTACTGTGACTTAACTAAACATACTGGTTAATAACTGATTTTCTTATTTTACTAAAGATCCAAATAATACATCAATTATTGGTATAAGATCTTTAGTAGGATATTCCATAAAATTAATAGAAATTTATACTATGAAAAGCAGCAAATATTGAACAACAAAGATTGAAAAATAATTCCTAAGTGCTAAAAGATAATTTTATAAATGGAAAATAAGCCCAAACCTAAAGTTATGCAATGACTCAAAAGAAGGCCCTGCCAAACTTTGGAAAGGAATTTTGCGTGCACGCTTGTACTCTGTGGAAAACTACCTCATCTTGAGGTCATTTTGTTCTAACCAAATGGTTCCAACTTGTGTGATGGCCTCGTGCAACATGGGCACCACCGGGCCCTGTACACTTGTAGCACAATCCCCAAGACTAGAAGAAGAATGTTCAACGTACATCTATTAGGAAGTGCTCCCGCTCTTGACCATCGGAAAGTCTACAGATGACTTACTGTTGGTTTCAAGACTCTCACAGAGTTCACTTTTCACCTCGCCATTTGGTCTGTCATTTCCTTTTTGGATCAATTTGCTTTGCATGGTGGCCGCTGTCACCACAGCCTTGAAGCTCCTCTTGCGTTTTTGAACATTCTGCTCTGGATGAAAAATTATAATATAAACCTTGGGCATATAGAGCATGCCCAGAGACACAGAAGCACTTAAACTCATGGAGACAGTAAGTGTTGTTGTCTGGATGTACATCTGGGGGGAGAAAAAAAAAAGAATCACAGTTGGTAAGCTTGACTAGTAGAGATAATGCAAATAACATACGATTTTTAAAACTGTTCCAGCTCCTCTGCTAAAGGTGCAATGAAACGCCCTTATTTAAATTGTTCTTAATTGTAGTCAAGCATTCCTAGATCCTAACCTGCCAGTGTGGGTGAGTAAGGCTGTATTTTTTATTAATCTCCATTCCTTAAAATAAAAAGACAAACAGCTCAGATGGTGGTGGATTGATGGGTACTTGGGTTGATTCCAGATCTTTGCAATTACATTTGAAAGGAATTAGAGACTATTATCCTAAGTGAAGTATCTCAATATTAGAAAAACAAATACCACGTGTACTCTTTAATAAACTGGAGCTGAATGGCACACAAATACACAGAGGAAAGTAAAAGTCATTGGAAATTAAGCAAGGGGGGCGGGGTTAGAGGAGGGGGTGAGAACCCACCTAACCAGTACAACTAATGCTATTTAAGTGATGGCACGTTTATAGCCTCAACTCAAGCCACGCAAGAAAAACATTTGTATCCCTTTAATATTTTTAAATAAAAGTGGTAGAGCTTACTTTTCTTTTTAAATTATAATAATTGTGCATAAGGAAGGACACAAAGCCAGTCTAGCAAAACATTTACACCTTATGCCACACAGACCTTCTTCAAAAGGTGCCTGTGCAGTGGGTTATTATTTCAGCAATAAGCTCAACCAGGAAAGTAAATTATAGACAGAATAGTGGAACTAGAGTGGGGATAAAACATTCCAGTACATCACTATTGCACATCATTGCTTGAATAATGCTAGTGTTTACATCTCACATCATCATGTAATTCCAACTACCAAACCTGAGAAATCATAGGAATGTCATAAGGCCTTGATTTTTTTCCTAAAAATCCTTAGAAGGTCATTTCTAGAGGGTGCTTAATGATACCATCATATAAAAATAAATGCAGATGCTTTTATAAAATATGTAAGACCTCCTCTCTCCAAGATTCAGATATGTACAGTGGGGACAGGGTCCTGGCCTCTGCATTAAGAAAATTCTCCCTGTGTGCTCGTTCCTAACCCTTATCCTACTCAAACAAACTGTTCTAACACTTACAGAAAGAAATATTTCTGGAAGATTTTTCTTTCTATAACCTGGAGGCTAAGGATTCAATAAAACCAAACCTAATTCCACTGTTTTGGGTTTTTTGGAATAGAAGCGAACATGACAGTATTTTTTTTTTTATATTTCAGGCTCCTTTATTCCATGAATATTTAAAGAACATCAACTATAGGCAAACATTGACATAATCATTGAAGATAACATTGGGACAAATATATCAATTTTATGAGGAAACAAAAGCTTTATCTACAAATCAATTATGAGATAAGTGTACTTATTACCACCACTGCTAGCTAGTACAATTATGATAACTTAAAAATCCCAATGGTTTGTAAGAAAAATACAAATTTCATTACTTCTGAGTTACCAAGTTACTTGCAAGTTGCCAAAAACAATAGAAAAATTCAGCAATGTAGCTAACTTCAAAATAACTATACAAAATCAATT
>CAUYQV010019365.1:0-51279 GCA_963574575.1 Galagoides demidoff | reverse complement strand
GGGGGGGGGGAGGGAGGGGGGAATGAGTGGAGGGAGAGGGATTTGAGTATTCACTTCTGTGGTTCATCTAACAAGGGTAAAAGTGAATCTTTCTATGAGTAGAATATGAACGTTTTAACACAATAACTAAGAAAGTTACATGAAGGCTATGTTAACCAGTTTGATGGAAGTGTCTCAGATTGTGTGTGAAAACACCACACTGTATCCCAGAAGTGCATTAATGTACACAGTTACCATTCAATCAAAAAAAAAGAATGTATTTCAACTCCATTCAAATTAATACAAAAGATGTAAAGTCACCATCCTTTTTAGTGGCTGTATAGTATTACATGGTATACATGTACCACAGTTTGTTAATCCATTCCTGGTTTGGTGGGCATTTAGATTGTTTCCACAATTTGGCAATTGTAAACTGAACTTCAATAAACAGTCTAGTGCAAATGTCCTTATGGTAAAATGATTTTTATTTCCTTCTGGGTAGATGCCGAGTAATGGGATTGCAGGATCAAATGTAAGGTCTAACATGAGTTCTTTGATGGTTCTCCATACTTCCTTCCAAAAGGTTGTATTAGTTTTCAGTCCCACCAACAGTGTAAAAGTGTTCCCTTCTCTTCATAACCATGCCAGCATTTGCAGCTTTGAGACTTTGTGGTGTGGGCCATTCTCACTGGGGTTAGGTGATGTCTCAGAGTGATTTTGATTTGCATTTCTTGGATAATTAGGATGAGCATCTTTTTCATATGCTTGTTAGCCATTTGTCTATCTTCTTTAGAGAAGGTTCTATTCATCTCACTTGCCCATTGATATAGGGAATTGGTGGCTTTTGTTGTTGTTGCTTAATTTGAGTTTTCCGTAGATTCTAGTTATCAAGCTTTGTCTAATACATAATATCTTTTCCCATTCTGATGGTTGTCTATTTGCTTTGTTGTTATTCAGTGTAATTAAGTCCCATTTGTTTATTTTCGTTGTTGCAATTGCCACTAAAATCTTTTTCACAAAGTCTTTCCCCAGGCCAATATCTTCAAATGTCTTCCCACACTTTCTTGAAAGATTTTTATGGGCGGCACCTGTGGCTCAATCGGCTAAGGCGCCAACCATGTACACCTAAGGTGGCGGGTTCAAATCCCCAGCCTGGGCCCGCCAAACAACAATGATGGCTGCAACCAAAAAATGGCCGGGCATTGTGGCGGGCACCAGTGGTCCCAGCTACTTGGGAGGCTGAGGCAGGAGACTCGCTTGAGCCCAGGAGTTGGAGGTTGCTATGAGCTGTGATGCCATGGCACTCTGCACAGGGGGATAGCTTGAGGCTCCGTCTCAAAAAAAAATTTTTTTAAAAAAGATTTTTATGGATTCATGCCTTAGATTTAGATCTTTTATCCATCTTGAATCAATTTTAGTGAGTGGAGAAAGGTGCAGGTCCAGTTTCCGTCTTTTACACATGGTTATTCAGTTCCCCCTGCACCATTTATGGAATAGGGATTCTTTCCCCCAGTGAATGTTCTTGTTTGGTTTGTCAAAGATCAGGTTGCTGTAAGATGTTAGTTTCATCTCATGGTCTTTGACTCCAGTTGCCTATGTCTCTATTTTTGTGCCAATAGCAAGCTGTTTTGATCATTATGGCCTTGCAGTACAATCCTAAAGTCTGGTAGGCTAATGTCCTTGGCCTTGTTTTTATTACTAAGAATTGCCTTAGCTATACGTGGTTTATTCTTTTTCCATACAAAACAAAGAATTATGTTTTCCAAATCTTGACAGTATGATGTTGGTATTTTAATGAGGATTGAATTGAATCTGTATATTGCTTTGGGAATTATAGACATTTTAACAATGGTGATTCTTCCCAACCATGAGCATGGTATGTTCATCCATTTGTTAATATCTTCTGCTATTTCTTTTCTTAGGGTTTCATAATTTTCTTTGTAGAGGTCCTTCACCTCTTTTGTTAGGTATATTCCTAGGTATTTCTTTTTTCTTTTCTTTTTCTTTTTTCTTTTTAGCTACTGTGAAGGGAATTTTGTCCTTGATGAGCTTTGTATATGCCAATAATAGCTGTTATTGGCACATAAAAAGGCTACTGATTTATGGACATTGACTTTATACCCTGATACATTACTGTACTTTTGATCACTTCCAAGAGTATTGTGGTTGAGTCTTTGGGGTTCTCTAAGTATAAGATTATATCATTGGCAAAGAGCAAGAGTCTGACCTCCTCTACACCCATTTGGATGCCTTTTATTTCTTTCTCTTGCCTGATTGTATTGGCTAGAACTTCCAGTACTATGTTGAATAGTAGTGATGATAGAGGACATCCTTGTCTAGTTCCATTTCTGAATGGATAATATTATATTAGCTGTGGGTTTGTCATAGATGGCTTCAATCAGTTTAAGAAATGTGCCATGTATGCCTATACTCTTCAGTGTTCTAATTAGAAAAGGATGCTGAATTTTATCAATGCTTTTTCAGCATCTTAATAGATGCAGAGACATACTTGATAGTGATAGATAACTTTTTAAATAATAAGCTGTAATCTATTGGCTTGTATTTTATTGTAATTTTTGCCTCTATATTCATTAGTGAAATTGGTCTGAAGTTCTCTCTTTTAGTTGGATCTTTTCCAGGTTTTGGTATCAGGGTGATATTTGTTTCATAGAACATGTTGGGGGAAGATGCCTTCCTTCACAGTTTTTTGGAATAATTTCTGTAGCTTGGGTATAATCTCTTCTTTGAAAGTTTGATAGAATTTTGGTGTGAAGCCACATGGATGTGGGCATTTTTTGGTCAATATTTTTATTGTTTCTGTGATCTCAGTGCTTGAAATTGGTCTGTTCAGGATATCTATTTCTTCTTTATTATGTCTTGGGAGAGGGTGTGATTCCAAGTATTGATCTGTTTCCTCCACATGGTAAAATGTCTGGTCATAGCATTTCTTGTAGTATTCAGAGATAATCTCTTGGATCTCTGTAGCATCTGTTGTTATTTCCCCTTTATCATTTCTGACTGAGGTTATTAGAGATTTTACTTTTCTGTTTCCAGTTAGTCTGACCAAAGGTTTGTCTATTTTATTTATTTTTTCAAAAAACTAACTTTCTGTTTTGTTAATTTTCTGAATAACTTTTTTTATTTTCAGTTTCATTAATCTCTGATTTAATTTCGGATATTTCTTTTCTTCTGCTGATTTTAGGGTTATATTGTTCTTCTTTTTCCAATTCCATAAGATGGTTTGTGAGTGTGCTGATGCACTCACTTTCTGTTTTTTGAAGGTAGGCTCCAGTGCAATATATTTTCCTCTTGGTACTGCTTTTGCTGTATCCAAGAGGTTTTTCGTAACTTGTCTTCATTGTTGTTATGTTTGAGGAAATTAACAAATTACTCATTTATCTATTCCTGAACCCAACTATCATTCAGCATAAAGTTGTTTAGTTTCCAAGATTTTGTGTGGGGATGAACATTTTTTTAGAGTTGAGCTTCACCTTTATAGCCTTGTGGTCTGAGAAGAGACATGGTACAACTTCTATTCCTTTAATTTTGCTGTGGTTTTATTTGTATCATAGGAATTGATCTATTTTGGATCTATCTTTGGGATGGTGTGTTCTTTATATGTCTATTAATCCTATTTGTTCTAGGTTCATGTTTAAGTCCTTTGTATCCTTGTTTAGTTTCTGTTTAGAGGATCTGTCCAGTCCTGCCAGAGGGGTGTTGAAGTCCTCAACTACTAAGATATTACAGGATATCTTATTGCCCAGCCCCCTCAAGTTCTGTTTCATAAATCTGGAGGCATTTAAGTTAGGTACATAAATGTTTAAAACTGACATGTCTTCTTGTTGTATTGTTCCTTTGACCAGTATGAAGTGTCCATCTTTGTCTTTCTTAACTAAAGTTTATTTGAATCTGCTTGTATCTGAGAATAACTTTGCAACCCCTCCTTTCTTCTGATTTTCCTTTGCTTGAAGCACTGTTTTCCATCTCTTCACTCTAAGTCTTGATTTGTTCTTCTGGGTTAGGTGTGTCTCCTAGAGACAACATGTGTACAGCCTGTGTTTTTTTTTTTACATCCAATCAGCTAGTCTGTGCCTCTTCAATGGGAAATTCAATCCATTGACATTTATTGAGAGTATTGATATGTGTAGTGGAATTCTATTGATCTTATTATGAAATAGTTTGTTGTGCAGTTTTACCCTTGATACCACTATGAAAGCTGAACTCTGGCCTTGGGTTCTAGGTGTTTACTTTGGTGGTGGTCCATTGTGGTGTTCATTATTGAGGATAGGTCTGAGTATTTCCTGTAGAGCTGGTCTTGTGGCAAATTTCCTCAGTGCTTGTATATCTGTAAAAGAGTTGATTTCTCCATCCATTTTGAAACTAAGTTTAGCAGGATACAGTATTCTGGGCTGAAAATTATTTTCTTAGAATGTTGAAGATGGATGACCATGCTCTTCTGGCTTGGAAGGTTTCAGTTGAAAAGTCTGCTGTCGACCTAGTGGCTCTGCCCTTGTAGGTCAATTGGCCCTTACTCCTAGCTGCTAGCAGTATTTTCTTCTTCATCTTGACTTTGGACAGGTTCATTGCAATGTGTCTTGGAGAGCCTCTGTTAGAGTTAAAATGACCCAGGGTTCAATATCCATCTGAGAGGAGTGTGTCAGGGTCTTTAGTAACATTTGGCAAGTTTTCATTTGTGATAGTCTCCAGTAGGGCTTCCATGCCTTTGGGACAATCTCCTTCCCCTTCAAGGACTCTTATTATCCATATGTTTAAATGCTTCATGGAGTCTCATAGTTCTCTAAGCACCTGCTCTGTTTTTTCTCTCATCTTTTCTTACTCTGTAACTGCCTATGTTAACTTAAAGACTTTATCTTCTAACTCTGATGTTCTTTCTTCTCTATAGCCTAATCTATTTTTGGTGTTTTCTACTGCTTCTTTACATTCCCTGATTGTCTCCTTCATTTCCTTCAGCTCATCCATGACTTTTCTATATTCTATATATCTCTTGTCTGACTTTTGGTTCTGTCTTTGTATTTTCTCATCCATTCCCTTTATTTTCTTAATGATCCATATTTTAATTCTCTTTATGTCAGATCCATTATCTCATCTTTATAGGATGAGTCTTCTATAAAAGCAATCTCGTGGTCCCTTGGAGGAGTTGCTCTATTTTGGTGTCTCATGGTGCCTGAATTTTTCTGTTGGTCTTTCCTCATATGTGCTTTCTTCTTGTTCACCTCTCTGTGCACCTTTTGCCTTCTTTGCTTAAAATTACCTTGTCTCAGAGTTTATGTGATGAAGAGACCTCTTATGGAAAATGCTTTAACCACAAATTCAATTGTTAAAATACAGCTAGCACTATTAAAGTTATTTCTCCTTGAGTGAGATTAGTTTGTATCTTAAAAAGAATTTATCCACTTCATCTGAATTGTTGAGTTTGTCAGAATAAAATTGTTTGTTATAACCCCTTATTATCTTGTTATTATCAATAGAATCTATGGCAATATCACTGCTCTCATTCCTAGTATTGGTCATTTATGTCTTTTCTTTTTATTCCTGATCAGTCTAGCTAGATGTTTACCAACTTTCCTCATCTTCCAAAAGAGCCATCTTTTGATTTCTTTAATTTTTCTTGATTATTTTTGTTTTCCATTTAATTAATTTCTTTTGTTTACTTTAGTTTACTATTCCTTTTTCTCATTTGTCATGATGGAAACTGAAGTAGTTCATTTGGGAACTTTTAGTTTTGGGGGTTTTTTTTGGCTGGGGTTGGCTTTAAACCCACCATGTCTGGTATATGGGGTTGGTGCCCTACTCCTTTGAGCCACAGGTGCTGCCTGGGAACTTTCAGTTTTTAAACATAGCATTTAGTGCTACAAATCTCCCTCTAAATATTGGTTTAGCTGTATTGCACACATTTTCATATGCTGTGTTTTTGCTTTCATTTAGTTCAAAGTACTTCCTAATTTCCCTTTTGACTTCATCTTGATCTATGAGTTATTTATAAGTATGTAATTTTTAGTTTCCAGCTTCAGAGACTTTCTAGATATCTTTCTGTTGTTGATTTCTAATCCAATTCCATTATGATCTGACAGCATTTTTTAAAGATTTAAGTATTTTAAAATTTATTGAGACATCTTATGGCCCTGTGTAGGTAAAAGTTCCATATTTACTTGAAAAAAATGTGTATTTTACTCGTGTTGAATTCTATAAATATAAATCAGACCAAGTTGACTAATAGTTTTACTCAAGTCTTATATACTTTCCTGTATTCTTCCCCAGTCCTGGAGCTGTCACTCCCAGCTCCAGAAAGTACATTTACCTTGGTAAGTCTACTTAGATTGATGAGATATTCCTGGAGGCTCTGATGGGTTCTTGTGGAATAGTAGGAACTCGCCTTTTGAACTTTAGTGCTAAAATGGGTGATCTAGAATTTTATTGAGACTTCCAGTTAGAGCCAAAGAAACTTTTTTCTCAAATATTGCACTTTAATATTAATTAATTTAGCATTAATTTATGAGCAAAACTATCTAGGAGTCTGATTCAGTCTCATGAATCAGTAAAATATGAGCCATCAGTGTGATTGAGCTCTAGAAGTAATTTTAAAATAAAAGAAGATCTTAGAGAATGGAAAGGCAGTAAGAGAACTTGAAGCAGCATTGTCACAGCAGACACAATGTTTTTACTTAGCTCGTGTGCTCAATCAGAGTATGTTGAGTTGGGGCAACCAGTGAAGATTAAAAGAGGCTAAATTGATAACCTCAGGATACCTCTTGTTACCATCACTGCTTTTCTAGCACACTTACAATCTACATTAATGAGGGTACACCAAAAGGAGGACATGGTTCCACTTCTCCCTGTGCACCTGGTATTAGAGGAGATAAATTAACCAGAGTTTGCCTGGAGATGGAGAAAGAAAAAGGTAAAAGAGTGAAACCCGACAAAATATTAGGGAACCAAATACATCCATAGAACTAAGTCTGTTAAATTTGGAGGGAAACACAGCATTTCCTCAAAGCAGGTTACTACATTGTTAAAAGAACTTGAAAAATATACATTATGTCCAGAAGATAAAAATCAATTGGTTCCCCCAAGAAATGGATGGTGAAAAGTTTACAGACACTAGCTGGAAAGCTTTGTTCCCACTCTTTGACTTCAACCATGGAATTTCTTTTTCTCTGTGGAGCAGTGCAGTGTAGTGGTTGATAGTTTGAGATCTGGAGCCAGAGGCTTGAGTTTAAATCCTGACAGAAACTACTTATTGACTGTGTGACCTTGAATAAGCCTCTTATTTCTTCTACATGCCTCAGTTTTCTCATCTGTATAATGAAGGTTAAAAATTGTTTCTACCTAACAGAGCTGCTGTAAAGGGGTACTGCCTGTAAAGTGACTACCTGGCCCAGAGTAAGTGCTCAATAAATGTTAGCTTTTGTTCCTCACTGCTACTTTCATTACTCCTATGTATCAAGAGACTGAATTGCCCATTCAGTGACCCTGGAGGTTCTGTGTGGTTGCCAGGCAACAAGCTATCAGAGACAAGTAGCTGCCCCTCCTTCAGCAGGAGGAGCTGTACAGGATTTCAACTTCCTCAGGGGCATTGGCTACTAGTAGCTGACATTCCAAGAGTGCTCCCTGGAACAGATCACTCCTCAGCCTCATTATTTATAGGGCAAGCTCTCATTCTTGCCCTATAAAAAGGGATCCTTTCCTGAATTCTGCATGCTTCTTGGTAGAATGGGATGAAATGGCAAGACTGCATATTTCATCTTACTGACTGAATTTCTCCAGTGAAGACTGCTTTGTGCCTGTGCTATGTGTCATGATATTTACCTTCACCTACCTCTCCACATGCTTCTCTACACTATGTCACTCCTCTTCATCTTTATTCTTTAAAAGCACACCTCCTCTTCCCTGCTGCCGTGGACAAGTCCTCTGTCTCCTTTGATCTGGGTATTCTCTCTCTCCTACAACATCATCTGTTCTTGGGGTTTCAGACATTGCCTTTGGGCTGAGGACTGCTGTCCACAACTGTCCTAACATGCTAGTGCTGGGAGAGAGTCATCATTTGGACTTAGCATCTTAAATCTTCAAATTACTTAAAAATTGAATTAATTTTTAAGTTTTATTCCTCCTTAGCCATGAAAACACAGAGAAAGAAAACAACAACAAAAACACTTCTTGCTCCTCCTATATTCATTAATTTGGTAACTCGTACTGTCATTTATCTTGTCACCTGGTCAAAAATTCTAAGTTTCCCATGAATCCTACCTCATGGCCAGTCAGTTGGCATAAGCCTCCTAGAATCACACTGCATTTCTCCCACCTCCTTTGTGGCTCAGTGTCTCTTCTCTGCTGGGTTTCATTTTCCATTCCACTTTTCATACTCTGCCCAGTTAATTTTTCTTCCCTGCTCAAACACCTTCAGTGCCTTCCCATTATTTAAATATGCTTGAATGTCTCACTCTGGCATTTGAAGCTCTTCACAAATAGTCCACTTCCAATGTTCTGTTGCTACTGCTCTACTGTCTATACTCCATGTCCAGTCAGTTGAGTAACTCATACTTCCTTGCATTTTCTGGCTTCCATGTTGCTCCCCATGATGCCTCCTCCACTTCAAACTTCCTCCCAAACTGCTTCCACCTGTCAAAATCCTGCACATCTGTCAAATGCATCTCAGATGCTCCTCTCTCATGAAAACTTCCTTTGAGAGTCACCATTCACATCCTCAGACCATGTATTGCATTATCATTACACAAATACTCATCTGATTCTCCTGATGCTCTTGAGGTCAATGACCACTGGTTAGAAGCATTTTACATATTGGTCCTCAGAAGTATGTTTATTGATTGAATTATGACGGGGGTGATTTACCTGGAGAAAAGACTCAGAGGACAAGGGACTGGCTTCATGTTCTTGTAGGACTGTTTGCCGTAGAAAATCAGAATGCCCAGGAAAACAGCTCAGGCTATCATCTCTGTCTCTTGCAGGTGTTCAGGGTCCTTACACAGGGAGCAATACCTCCGGGAATATGTCTGTGAGCTTTCTAGCACTCATCTAGGGTTTGGAAAATTCACCACTTCCTGCCTTGGCTCTCCTGCTCTCATTCCTCTGGTGCTATAAGTGACAGGCCCACATACACTTGCTGTACAGGGCACTCAGAAAAAAACAGGTTGGACATTTGCTGCCATCTAGTGAAGGAAGCATGGTTCAACCTCCTGCTAATGTGAAGCAGATTGTGTTCTCACTCTAGAATGTGACTCCAGGAATCCAGACCTGGCCAAATTGAACCTTGTTAGGGTAGACACATGTGTAGGGTAGGGTAGAGTGGAGTGGGGTGGGGCGAATCTTCTATACAGGTCAGTTTACATCCCTAAATGATAGTCTAGAATGGCAAGACCTATGTCCTTCTAGATCCTCTCTTATCTCTAGTGAAGAGGTACCCCTACTGTGATGACAACAAGCCCTTATTTTCAGAAAACTTGGTAGGAATCTATAAAACGCCCAGAGCTTATAATCAGAGGCATCTTTTAAGGAAACCATAGGTCATTCCCAGAGCCTCAAGTAGAACTTGGCCATTACTTTAAAACTGGTGATTTCCATGAGGCACTGGCAGTACTGCACAAAAGCCTCTGTGGTCCCTTCCCAGCATGGCACAAATGCTCAGGCTCTGCCATGTGCATGACTGTGTGCAAGTCACTCAGCCTCTTGGTCCCTTGGTTTTCTCATTTTTCAATGGGTTCATTGAGTTCTTAAGAGGTACTAATGAGATTATTAATGGCAAATGCCTACCCAGCATCTGATGCTGAGCAGCCATGAAATAAATACTAGATGATGATATTATTCCTATTTTTTCCCAGTGTTCCAGAGCACAAGCCTGCCTACAAAACTCATAAAACTCAGGCCCTGGATATGAATACATCAAGTCATGGTTAGATCTCATACACGTTGAAAATAATTACCCCACAGCCCAGCTTGGATCCAGTGCTTCCCTTTCTTCCACTAGACAGTGGAGATAGGTAAAAGGCTCAGACCCCTGACTCCAGGCTGCGACAGACACATCAGCTCTTCCTGCCTGTCTGAGATACAGGATTCCTGGGCTATTTCTGTGAGGTTTTCCACTAAATCTAGATTATCACAATGTGGTTTCTTTGACCCTAGCCCACCCTCTTTTGGGGCTGAAAGCCTAATGCCTTGTTTTGCTTTTTGGTGTCTCTAGTTTTTAGGAAATTTGGGAAGAACTGGGCTAATCCCAAAGCCAAGCCCATCTGATAAGCCTGGGTTTTTCTCAGGGCTGCATTTCATGTAAAATTTCAGCCAGAACTGAGTACAGGGCTCATCAAATGGCTAAGCCCACTCACTAAACAGTGTTTTTCAGCTCCCCCACCCTGTGGCCCAGGTGTTATTAGAGGGCACTCTCATTCATGGAAGCTATGGCAAATATTTTAAGAACTCAAGCAGGCCTCTCTAATAATTCCAGCAATGGTGTGCTAGAGCCAGCTTGGGTCAGCTCTCACGAACTTGTTACAAACACCTCTTCCTAACTCCATGTCTGATAATATCACGTCAGTGACTTGAAATCAGCCATGATGAAAGCATTCGCACACAGAAATCAATGAATGCTACAAAGCATTTACCCTGAAGAGCCAACTGTTAAACACATATCAAACACACAGCTGGCTCCAATCTTTAATTCCAAGCAAAGCACCACATTTAAACCACTATTTATACAACCACTCAACAAGAGGGAAATAAAGAAAGACAAACTGAAAGTCTCATTTATTTATTTTCAGATGTATATAACAGAGACTGTAGCTTGTGAAAGATAGAGTGGTAAATGACAAGTCATGATTTTGTCTTTAGTTTTTAAATAAGTCCCTTTTAAACAGTTACCAAATATTTAATGTTGGTAAAAAACATTTTCAATAAGATATTCATTTATTGGCAGGTTTTGAATAATTTTACTTAGCATGCGAAAGAGCTATATGATAAACCACACTCTTGCATTGGGAAAAACATTAAATGAAGGTATTTGGGCAATACACCTAGAAACATAAGGAAAAACACAACTTAAAATTTTAATGTATTTTCTGTTTTTGACTCTTTTGTTTCAACATAATTTGAACTATGGCTTAATCCTAACACTAGCATGTCCTTTACAGCACTTTCCAGTGTCTTCTTCTTTGAAAAGTAGTGCCAGTGGTTAAGATGCAGCCTTATCTTTGTAAGACTTATTTCAAATGAAATAAAAATATATCACTATATTTAGCTAGAAAACAAATGGAATGGCTAAATTAGTGAGTCCACTGCTTGTTTGTACACTGAGCAGCAGACACCTGGAGCCCAGAGGCTGGAGGCAAGACTGTGTGGATGTGAGGTAGGGATGAAAGTGAGGGGCTCAATCACAGTGGACCTTGCCCTGGGCCACCCCGGAGCTAGATAAGCCTCCATTGCAAAGAGTCTGGAGTGGTAAATGGGGCCTATTTTCCAAGTCACCCTTGGCCGTCTTCCAATACTTTCTAAAGGCCTTTTGAATAATAACAGCACCTCTTTCCTCTTCCTTTCTCTTGGTGGTAGTGACTATGGGTTCATATAACTGCTTGGAAGGATTGGCTTCCATGAACTTCTCCTCCATCATTGCTTTCATGCTATCCAGGCCATCAGAATCACCTAGTACCCTAGTGGTGAAAGCAAAGAGAACATCCATGCAGTGGAGGCGATCTCCACTCACCATGGGCAAGTCCATTACTAGAAATTGAAATTTATTTGGCTTTGCCACACGCAAAGGCTCAGGTAGGGAATCAGCAAAGTCCGAGAGGGCAGAATATTTGATAAACTGGGTTGCTTCTGGGTCAAACTTTTCCCAAACTTCATAGAATATTTCAAAGTCATCTTCACCCAATGGTTCCTCACTTTCTTCAGTGGCTGTATTGAAGTTCTCTAAAATCACAGCAATATACATATTGACAACGATAAGAAAGGAGATAATGATATAACTGACAAAGTAGGTTATGGCTATGGCACGGAGATGGCGACAGTTCTCTGAAGAGGAATTACAAGATTTTTCTGACAGCATGGGCTTAAGGAGGGCATCCCAACCTGCTGATGTGGTTATCTGGAAGAGACAGAGCATGCTGCTGCCAAAAGTTTGGAAGTTGAAAATGTCATCAATTCCAGACTCTGGTTTCACTTTGGAAAAATAGGTCATGCCCAAAATGGCATAAATAAACATCACTAGAAAGAGTAGAAGACCAATGTTGAATAGAGAAGGAAGAGACATCATAAGAGCAAAGAGGAGAGTCCTAATTCCTCGGGCTGCCCGAACAAGTCTCAGGATTCGGCCAATCCTAGCCAAGCGGACAATTCTGAAGAGCGTCGGAGGGAAATTAATGAGCTTCTGTTCCAACTCAGAAACAATTGTACCTCAGGAGAAGGAGAAAAGTCAGTAAATTTCCAGTAGGCACACTGGCTTCAGAATCCTACTAGAGTCAGCTTTTTATCAATACTTTGTGATTTATGCACAAAACTAAGAACCTTCTTTACCAATATCAGAGAAAGTATCTACCTGTACTTTAACTTGGAAAATAATTCCCAAGGGCCATACGTTTGGGATGAGACTTTAGATGGGAGAGAATGTCTAAAACATTGACAACACCAAGGAAACAAATGCAATTTACAAGAGTTATTTTGTGAATTACCTCATGTATGTTATCTATGTTGGATTTTTAAAGTCACTTATGGAGTGAACAATAAGATAGGTTTCTGTATTTACTGAATACATAGTATGTAAAATAGATAAACTATAGTTTGAGTCTTTTAGATTAGAGTAGAAGGAGAAATGTCTGCTGTTGAAGGTTCTCTTGAGCCTGAGCTCCTTAGGGAAATTGTAGAACCTTTGGCTCCAAAGTTCTACTCCAAAGGGCAGGTTCTTATTTAGGGAAATATTCTTTTTTTTTTTTTTTGAAACAGAGTCTCATTTTGTCACCCTCAGTAGAGTGTCGTGGCATCATAACTCACAGCAACCTCATGGGCTCAAGCGATCCTCCTGCCTCAGCCTCCCAAGTAGCTGGGACTACAGGCATCTACTACAATGCTCGGCTATTTTTTTATAGAGGGGTCTCTTGCTCTAGCTCAGGTTGGTCTCAAAATCCTGAGCTCAGGCAATCTACTTGCCTTGGCCTCCTAGGGTGCCAGAATTACAGGTGTAAGCCACCACTCCTGGCCTATTTAGAGAAATTTGAATACAGCCTTGCTACAGGTGAAGACTTACCTTCTGGAAGAGCCACAACGTATGTACAGCTAGAGGGAGATGATGGTGCTGAAACACTCATCTTTTGTCTAAAGCTGCCCATGGATCTTGCATATTTACCATTATGCTCACTCCCAACGTCCAAACTCAACAAGCTCAAGGGACAAAATTGGGGAGATCCTTCCTCTGTTGCTGCAAACATCCCAGAAATGGCATCTCAAGCAGAGGTCTGTGCAAACAACTGAATATTTGGCCTAAAATGTCACCCTGTTCTCTCATTGCCTGCTCTGCAGGCAAGTGATACAAGGATTTAAAGTAACTCACATCTTAGCCCAAATATTGCAGCATGGCTGGAACATGCTTGCCTTGTATGGACATGGCCTTTTTCTTGCACTGAGGATCCTTTAAGGTCCTTAAGGGTCATAGGGTCTCAAAATGCTTCTGTCAATACCTAATGACTAAACAGAACTAGTTGATACATTTCACTGACTGCCCACTGGTGCCAAAGAAGTTGAATTCATACATTAATTGAGAAGTTAAATACAGTAAGATATGAAATTTATTAAGTACCACCTCAACAACAACTAAAGAAGGTCCATCTCTTAAGGCCTGTTGCCTCCCTTAATGTTTCTTTGGTTAATTGAGTCCATAGTAATCCGTCATTTCTGGGCTCAATTCTATGATGTGATAGATTTGATGTGATTTGGTGTTCAATTCCTTTCTATTTTCTTCTGACACTTTAAGGTGAGTAGATTTTAATACCACAACTGAATAGTTAATTCCAAGATGGAGATGCATTTCAATTCACACTCATGTTTTCTCTAAAAGCTTCCGAAGCAGCTTATGAAAGTATTGAGGCTGGGTTGTTGCATGGTAGACATACTGGCAAAAGCACATAAAATCCTGCCTATACTGGTGAGTAGAATTTCACTTAATATGGGATTTTCTCATTCATCGGAGCAAAATGCTATTCAACAAGTTTATTTGCAATTGGCTAGCAGCTATTTAAAAGACAGACGTCAGAGATATTTATACAAACTCACAAATGGCACAATGCCTGTCACTGCCTGGAAGGGGGCTATCAAATGAATGAACTGCTCTTTACCTATCAGAGGAAGGGCTCTTTGAGCTCTCAGTTGGTTGCCTCAGAGTCATTGTACCACCATTTTCTATTTTTACTTTTGTCAGTTTTGCCAGGACTTGTGATTGGAAATGATTGACAAAAATTAAAGGTCTATTTAACTACAAACGCACAGAAAAATCTACTGCCAAATTTTTTCTACACTAACTTCATGGCTTAGAAACCAGAACCCACTACACACTGTAGCATTGTCTTGCTCTCTGAAATATCTATATTACAGTGATAGCAGTGGGAACCAAAGTATTTTGATTCAACATATTTATTTGACGTATCCTTTCTGAGACCGCATAAAGGCTTCCACTTGTAAAATCAGTTTTCTGTGTCTTCATTTGCTTTTTGAACTATGAGAAGGCCTTCTGGACAGTTTTACATAATTATAAAAAGTCAAATTAATGGTTTATTTCAAACCAGACTTCAAAAAGCCACAGTAAACTCTCATAATTTAGCCATGATGAATTGATTACAAAGCTGATGCGTGCACATGTGTATTTTATAAAAAGGTATATGGTTAGGAAGTAGAGGATGGGTAAATTCACATCTTTCGGGTAAAGGGCACACTATCTGGGTGAAGAGCACACCTAACTTGTATAAATTTGACTCAATCTGTACAAAAACAAAATATGTTAACAAAAATATGAAATTGTGAAAAAATTATATGGCAATAACCCTCTTTATTCACTATTCTTCTATAAACCTTATAGTTAATCTTGCTCAGCTGGTTAGAAAATGGGATCAAAACTGATGGTATAAGCACAGCTCACGCTGTGGTTTAAGTTAACACAGGATATAGAACAAGGGAAGAATACTGCTTCTCTGTAAACTACCTCTTGGAAGCCCAATCTAGAATGGGAGGTGAGGAAGGCACAAAAATGCCATAGGGGCACAATAATTATGATCTGGCATTACAAACTGTTCACAAATGAACAAAGAAAAAAGAAAACATGGGCACTAAATACCAAATGCTTAAAACTATAAAATGTTTATTAGGGCTTTTTTATATTTGTCCCAGAAAGCTAGAACTTTAACTCAATTACCTGAATAAGCCAGGTACCATCCCAAAGACTTCTGAGTCATCTTAATTTTATCTTTCTCCATTGAATAAATTACTCATGTAATTATTTACCTTTCAGTTTCAATTGTGTAGATAGTCAAGGGAATGGAAATTACTCCATTGCCTCGCATCCTCCCAGCAAAGAATGATGTTAGTACCCCTGTTTTTTCAGAAACCACATTATGCCTAATATGCTGTGTTGAAGACAGTTTAGATATACTTCCAAATGGTAAGTATTATACTTTTACTTCTGGCTCTCATTTTAAAACCCCTCTGGCTACTGATTTTACTTACTAACAATAGAAAGGACCACAACCACACAATCAAATAAATTCCAGCCATTGATGAAGTAGTATTGCCTCAAAGCAAAGATTTTGATGAGACACTCTATTGTAAAGATGACCACAAAAGCCACGTTGAGATTATCAAGGATGATTTTTGTGTCTTCGGTTAGGTTATATGATTCAGCCATCATGATAACCATGTTTAGGATAATGAGGCTTATGATGACGATGTCAAAGACCTGGCTTGTGACTAGGTCAAACACGAGACCTTGACATTTGTTCTGAGGGAAAAAAAAGAAAGAAATCTTAGATCACCTCGAGTTGCAAGAATAAAATCACCTACATTAAAAAGACACATTAATAAAAGACAGGTTGTTTTTTCTTCCAATGAAAGCAGTTCCTTAAAAAATGTACAAACCCTTTAGAAAGGGGAAGATATTCTTATAGATTCCCAATATTGTCTTATATATTTTTATTTAAATTTAATTAGATAGCTGGTTTTAAGGTTTATAACTTTAATTTCATTTTAAAAACAAAAATATAAAAGTCTTAGTAATGACATAACTTTGATATGATTGATGATGTTGCTTCACTGAAATAAAATAGTGCATAATGTATAAATAAAAAGATGAACCTTGGTCTCTGTTTCATCTGTTTCTGTATTTTTGCTTGAAAAATATTAATGCAGAGAATAGCTGCTCACATAAGTATGTTGGGCAAAATAGAATTAACATCTCCAGTGATTACTAAAAATGGAATCAGAAAACTGATAACTTCATATTATTACTAATGGTGAACTTGCATATTTGTTCCTATATAACTGACCACACTGTCCATCTATAGTGAATATGCATTGCTCTAGTATAGATTCTAAATCAAGTTTGCATGGCCAATCTACCATGAGTAGTGAAATGACTCAGTTATTCCATAATTTTCTTTAATATAAGCGCTTTAACACACTACTTTGTTCTTCATAAGGTAGATAATTATTCCAAAACACAAACTCAGACATTGAAATTGTATGGCATTCTTGGACTACTTGCTGGTTGTCTTATAATATGTACATATTTGGATTGTATTTCAATAAGTGTGTCATTTAATCAAAGTAGCATACACTATTCTATTTACAGAACTCATAAACCCCTCCAAACATCTTTAGAACTCCTCAGAGATTTGTTGTGGTAATCCAGGAAGAAGATAATGATGGCTTATGGTGCTGATAATAGATAAAGGCAAAAACTAAGAACTAACATGTAAGTAGAAGCAAGAACTGTTGGAGTATTTGAATGTAGTGGGCTAGTAAAAAGTTAAAGCTTAAGCTATTGTTTCTAGTTTAACCATCCAGAGATCAAAGGATGAGGAGTATTGAAGGGAGATGATGAGATCTATCTTGAGCATGTTGAGATGGAAGAGCCAGTGGGACATCCAGGGCTGAGAGCAGGTAGAAGTATGTGTTTCAGCTTGGGGCAGAAGCTAGAATGCAGGTATGGAGTTCTATAACATGAATACAGATATTTATTAAACCCATGAGAGTGAATTTTATCATTCAGGGAGAGCAAGAGTAATAAGAAGGAGGGTAGGGACAAGACTGGGGAGACACACCTTTAAATTAGAGAAGACACTTAAAAATCAAGTGCTTTTCCTATATGAGAATGCATTCAGAAAGAGCTGGAGGAAAGATACTCTTATGGATACACTACAGTGAGAAGAATAAAGGGCAAAACGAAATGTGAGAAAAGGTGAGCATTGGTTCTATAGGTAATTCTAACATTTAGACAAACATTCTAAATTCTAACATTTAGAAGATTAAGTTTATAAATTAAAGTGTTAGATGATCAAAAGCAATCTATGTCACTTTAGAATGTATAGACTACACTGCAGTATGAATTTTAAACCAAGTAATAAAGCCATCCTGTGGAGGTGCTTCAGGAAAAATCAGAAATCATCCTAAATTCCTTGTTCTATTTCTAGAAATGAAATGCATCAATACTCGGTTTGATTTTCCTCTCTACAATTGCTATTCATTTGTTCCAAAGATCAAAAGATGATATTTAGATTTTAGAGATTCTCTGGGGAGATAAAGCTGTGGGTCAAGGACTAACTGTTGATTTGAATTCTTAGCCCAGACTCAGGGACTTCTGGAGATATGTTGGATTTATCTCATGCAACACTGCTCTTTGAAATATAACAAGTTAAGATAGATGTGCAGCATTAACTGGTGATAATTGTACTTGGTTATCAAATCATTCATTGATGGTTTCATTGGTGAATTATAGCTATGTAGGGAGGGCTGTGACTTAGCACCTTCTCCCAGATGAGACATGTGATAAATATGCTGTAAAAGATAGTTAAGGAGTGCAGGTGGCAGCTTTCCTGTGGTAAAGTAGTCCACACCCACTTTCAGTTCCTTTTTTGCAGCCCAGCATGCCCCCTATGCAGAAGAGGGCCCAAGAACCAATGTCTGTGTTGCTGCAACTTCTGTTTGACTGTGTGCCACACTACTTGGCATATACTGGTAAATGTGTGGGAACATAGTGCATCTGGTGGATCTTTTAGTTAATTCCAAACCTAGGACTGACTGGTATTAAGCCAGTGGTTGTGTGGCATGTACACAGAAAGAAAAATTCTCTTCATCTTTTTTTGCTGACTCAAGTTCAAATAAGAACTTCAAAATGAAATTTGTACTATAAAGTAAAATTGGTATTTAAAAGCTAGGTTCAACTAAGGTAAATTTAAGTTTCATATACTGTAGATAAATTAAACCTCTCCAAATACAATTTTCACTATGGTCAAAAATCCTTCACTATATAAAGGATAAATTCTAAATACTCAGCTCTAACATCCATAGAATTTTTACTGCAACACAAATATTTAATCTTAGTGGAATGGAATCTGTGCTCTAAAATGTATCTTTTTTATTCAACAAATAATTACTGTGAACACAAGTTATGCCAATTTTAGAGCTGGGAATAGCAGTAAATTAAATATGTCTTTGATTATTAGGGGTCTTGTGTTGGAATAAAAATCTCCAAATCTTCTACATGCTTGAGATTATAAGCCCTGTTTTTCTGACTTCCCTTCCAACCCTCCTTGCCCTGAAAGCTTTCAAACTCACTTGTCAAAATCACCCATGTGCCTGCTGTATTACTTTATAATCTAAAGTTCTCAAATATGTATATTGCATCTAAGATTTTCAATTAAACTGCAGGCAAGGAGAAGTTCTGAGTACATCTGACTTGCCCTGTGATACCTGATACAGCAGCATTGAATGATAGAGAACAGGGGTCAGAGAACCATGACCCACAGTCAAATTTACCCCAAAACCTGTTTTTATACAGCTCAGAATGGGATTTACATTTTTAAATTTTGGGGGAAAAAATCACTCAGAAGAATAAAATTTTGTAACATGAAATCCAAATTTCCATGTCCCTAAATAGTGTTAAAACACAGTCACATTCATCTGTTCTTTATTCTTTATGGATATTTTTGTGCCAAAATGGCAGAGTTGAATAGTAGCTAAAGAGACCTTATGGTCAGCAAAGGCTAAAATATGTACTATCTGTTCTTTTAAGAAAATGTTTTCCAACTCTTTTCTTTTCTTTTTTCTTTTTCTTTTTCTTTCTTTTTTTTTTTTTTTCAGTTTTTGGCCAGGGCTGGGGTTTGAACCTGCCACTTCCAGCATGTGGGGCCAGCACCCTATTCCTTGAGCCACAGGCGCCACCCATTGCCAACTCTTAACATACAAAATTTATCATAAATACGTGTAATGGAAGTGAGTATGCATATACTGAAGTTCGCACCAAAGATACATTTTAAACTGCTCAAAATTAAATTTAAACAAGCTGCTAAGTTCATGTTGTAATGAGTACTTACTAAGCCACTGATACATGTTCACTAAAAAATAAATTTAAGCTGTTGCCCAGGCTGTTACTATTGAATTTGAATATCTAATTTTCTTAAGGACGTCGATATATCTGGGTTTTTGTTCACTTCCTACATAGCATCTATAAATTTAAAAAATAAAGAAGGCTGGCAGTGCAGAAATCTGAGTTCTTCACAGTTACCCAACTGTCTTATGTATTTAGAATTATTCAATTGCTCTCACCAGAGGCCTTGGAATAGGTTTTTGAGGTTTTTTGGATCCTAATTTTTTCATTGCATTATAGTATTTCTTCTGTTCTTCTGTCATAAAAATGTCTTGGCCACCTAAGTATAAGGAAAAGACGAATGCTAATTACCTTTAACAAGATTGTTTCAGAATCAAGTTCTGAATTTTTAGAAACAATATTAAATTTATATTACATTTCTATTAACAATGCTAAAATTATAATGAGAAGTGAAAGAATCTGGACTCTAGGGAAGGTGCTGATAAGAAACAAGGTTTAAGTTGAGGAACTTGCAAAATAGGAACAATTCCAGAGTCTGAAAATTAAGAGATCAAAAAGATACAGCAAATAAGCCCCTAAACCAGGGCTGGCCCAAGATTATTTGCTAATCTCTGTAAACTAGAATCTTGGGTATTAATAACTGTAGGGAACTCATGAGAAAAAAAGTCAGAGGGCTTATGCAAAGGGACAGAAAGCACAGAGGTCACAGTAACAGTCTGAGACTATCCAAGGGCTGCCAATAAAAGGATGAAGGAAAAAAGAGTAAAACACAGAATCTAACTGTTGGTATTGGAAGACAAGTAGGAAATTGTCTCGATCTGGACTATGAGTAAAAACCCAGTTTTCCCTGATAATTTGCAACATCAGTTCTACTTTGATGAGGGTTTGCAGTTTGGATTTATTCTACCAGTATGAACCAAAAATATGTAGATGTAGAAGTTTACCTAGAAGTTAACCAGGTTGTTTGGGATGCTGTGCAAAAATAAGTCCTTTAGTAATCATCTTTGTCATGATAACATTAATAATATTATTCTGAGACTATAGTGTCTGTATATGTGTTGTAGAATAAAGAAAATAGGTTAAGTGTGGAAATGTTTACTGACATCATCTCCTGGGCCCTTAAAAATCATGTATTTCAGTG
Source organism: Galagoides demidoff (assembly GCA_963574575.1). Lineage (NCBI taxonomy): Eukaryota > Metazoa > Chordata > Mammalia > Primates > Galagidae > Galagoides > Galagoides demidoff. Next base: position 30,553 of record CAUYQV010019365.1, on the reverse strand, counting down.
CGGAAAAGAGGAGACACAGATGTATAAGAGAAGAGCTTAAATAAAAACTTTGTAGTCCCAAATTTGAATGATCAGTATGCATATTTCCACACATTGTTTTTGTATTCTTGGATCTGAAGTAGCTTTGTGCATTGAAAAGGCCTAGAAATTATGACAATGAGCATTCCAGACCGTGATCTTGATGTATCACTTCCCACAAAGAAAACAGTGTTTTTTAGAGGAATGGCTGATTTCAGATCTGGGACAAGTAGAGCACAGCCTAAGCTTGGAAAATGTACAGCCTAAGCATTTCAAAGAACATTAAGGCATCAAATGGGAAGAACTTATGTATCTGAATCTGGTTTAAAAACAAAACAAAACAAACACAAACACAAAAAGAGCTTTAATGGAAATAAATAAATGAAATAAAGAATTAACAAATAAGTATTGTTTTAAAATTAAAGGCTTAGAGCAATTTGAACATATACCAGGTTTCGCATTAAATATTTTAGGTGTGATAATGGAACTGTGGCTGTGTTTAAAGACAGATATGGTCTGAAATATTTACTAATGAAATGATCTACTGTCTGTGACTGGAAGAGTTGAGTATAGGCATTGATGTTCCTAAGGTGAAAAAAGTTGTGTTGGATAAGGGGCATTTTAGTTTCATCCTAGCATATTCTCATGCATATTTGAAATTCTTGAGTAAAATAAAAACAAACAAACCGTGGACTGATCAAAACAATAATTTCTAATGTAAGCTTCAGTTTAAAATCACAAGGCAGGAGGAGGGGCAAGATGGCCAACTGGAGTCAGCTTTCCATAGAAGCTCCCATCCAAAGGGAAGCATAATGATGAGAAAGCACCCAATAAAGCTGAAGACTGGGAGCTGAGCTGAGAGAGAAGAGCGATAACTGCACGTCCACTCTGCTGAGGTGAGGTGCAACTCTAAGAAAGCAAATTTTAGTTACAAAACTCATCCCAAAGGAAAAGTGTTCATCCCCTCCCCCAAGAGAGTTGGGGTTTTTTTTTGCTCACTGTAGGTTTTCTACAGGTGAGCAGTGAACTGAAGACCTCTTCTCTCACCCCATGGAAGAGAGTTGTAGGAAGTAGGGACTACTTCCCCAGAGGGACCCCTGCTGTGACCCTGAGCACTCTCTTGCCAGGCATGAAAGTTGAACTAATGTTTTCCCTGACATTTTGAACTTCCAGTCCACCCTCCTCCCTCACCAGAAGGTCCAGAAGGCTAACTTCTGCAGAGATGGGAATGTCTGCAGTTCATTGCCAGGTCTGGGCATAGCAAGGGCCATGGTAGAAAAGCTTCACTATAACAGTGAGCCCAGCAGTAATGCAGACAAAGTGGGGGAGACTGTCTGGCTTAGCTCTACAAAAGTGCAAACCAGCTGTGGGAGAAGGCTTGCCAGCTGCGTGCCCCACCTTCTGGAACTGAGTGCTCTGCGCCCCACCCTGCCAGAGCCTCATGCCCTATGACCCATGCTCAGTCCTGCCAGAGCCACTTGCCATGCAAATGGTGAAAAATAATCATCAGGCAGAATCAGCAGAAAAACTCTGGCAACATGAATAATCAGAGTAGATCAATTCCTCCCAAGAAATGATGAAGCAGACACACCAGATGATCCCATTCATAACAAATGGCTGAGATGTCAGAAATTGAGCTCAGAATTTGGATGGCAAATAAGATCAACAGAATGGAGGTAAACATGGAATTAAAATTTCAAGGAGTAATTCAAAAGTTATCTCACGAATTCAATGAATTCAAAGACAAAAATCACCAAAGACTTTGACACATTGGGGTAAGAACCTGCAGCCCTCAAAGATCTGAAAAATACAGTAAAATCCTTCAGTAACAGAATGGAGTGGGCAGAAGAAAGCATCCCTGACATTGAATACAAAGCTTTTGAATGCTCCCAAATGCTGAAGGAGGAAAAGGAGTGGAGGGCAAAAATGAACCATTCCCTGAGAGAATTTTGGGACCACTCCAAAAGAGCAAATATGCACCTTATAGGAATTCCTGAAGAAAAGGTTGCTTCGAAAGGCCCAGCTGCTCTACTCCAAGAGATAATAGAGGAAAACATCCCAAAAATGGCAAGAGATTCTGAAATCTAGATAGCAGACAGTTTCAGAACCCCAGCCCAACTCAATACAAATAAAGCATCTCCTGGACACATTATAATTAACTTTGCCAAAGTTCGTATGAAAGAGAAAATTCTGCAAGCAGCCACATGTAAGAAAATCATAACCTACAGGGGGAAGAATATTATAATGACTACAGATCTCTCTGATGAAACTTTTCATGAAAGAAGAGGATGGTCATCAAACTTTAACCTCCTAAAACAAAATAACTTTCAACCCAGGATCCTGTATCCAGCTAAACTGAGTTTCATTTATGATAGAGAAATTAAATACTTTAATCACATTCACATGTTGAAGACATTTGCCATAATTAAACCAGCTCTCCAGGATATTCTCAGACCCATCCTCCACAATGACAAACACAATGCTCTACCACCAAAGTAAACTCACTCAGAAACTTTTGATGAAACTCCAACTTCCATAGTGGTGAAAGGATTAAAAATGCCCACTGGACTTTTGAAAAACTTGATGCCAAAAATACTACTAGGCTTATCAATGCTCTCAATTAATGGCTTAAATTTTCCACTAAAGAGGCACAGGTTGGCTGACTGGATACAAAAGCTCAGGCCAGATATCTGCTGCATACAAGAATCTCATCTTACCTTAAAAGATAAATATAGACTCAGGGTGAAGGGATGGTTGGTCATCTATAATTCAGGCAAATGGAAATCAGAAAAAAGCAGGTGTTGCAATTTTATTTGCAGATACAATAGGCTTTAAACCAACAAAAGTAAGGAAAGATAAGGATGTTCACTTCATATTTGTTAACAGAAATACTCAACATGACGAGATTTCAATTATTAACATTTATGCACCCAACCAGAATGCACCTCAATTTAGGAGAGACTAACAGACATGAGCAACTTGATTTCCTCTAGCACCATAATGGTTGGAGATTTTAACACCCCTTTGGCAGTGTTGGATAGATCTTCCAATAAGAAGTTAAGCAAAGAAATTTTAGACTTAAACTTAACCATTCAACAATGGGATTTAACAGACATCTACAGAACATTCCATCCTAACAAAACTGAATGGACATTCTTCTCATCAGTCCAGGAACATCCTCCAGAATTGATCACATCTTAGATCACAAGTCTAATCTCAGTAAATTTAAAAGAATAGGAATTATTCCTTGCATTTTCTTGCACCATCATGGAATAAAACTTGAACTCAGTAACAACAGGAATCTGCATGCTCATACAAAAACATGGAAGCTAAATAACCTTATGCTGAATGATAGCTGGATCATAGATGAGATTAAGAAGGAAATTACCAAATTTTTGGAACAAAATTATAATGAAGACATAAACTATCAGAACCACTGGGATACCACAAAGGCAATCCTAAGAGGGAAACTTATAGTGTTACAAGCCTTCCTTAAAAGAAGGGAAAGAGAGGAAGTTAACAACTTAATGGAACATCTCAAGCAACTGGAAAAGGAAGAACATTCCAACCCTAAACCTGGCAGAAGAAAAAAATTAACTAAAATTAGAGCAGAACTAAATGAAATTGAAAACAAAAGAATCATACAACAGATTAACCAATAAAAGAGTTGGTTTGCTGAAAAAGTCAATAAGATAGATAAACCTTTGGCCAACCTAACCAGAAATAAATGAGTAAAATCCCTGGTTTCATCAATCAGAAATGATAAAGGCCAAATAACAACAGACTCATCAGAAATTTAAAAAAATTCTTAATGAATAATATTATAAAAAAGTCTATTCTCAGTAGTATGAAAATCTGAAGGAAATAGATCAATACTTGGAAACATGCCATCTTCCTAGACTTAGCCAGAAAGAAGTAGAAATGTTGAACAAGCCTATATCAATTTCTGAAATAGCATCAACTATAAGAAATCTCCCCAAAAAGAAAAGCCCAAGACCAGATGGCTTCACATCAGAATTCTACCAAACCTTTAAAGAGGAACTAGTATCTATATTACTTAACCTTTTCCAAAACATAGAAATAGAAGGAATACTTCCCAACACATTCTATGAAGCAAATATCACCCTGATCCCCAAACCAGGAAAAGACCCAACAAGAAAAGAAAATTATAGACCAATATCTCTGATGAATATTGATGCAAAAAAATTCAATAAGATCCTAGCAAACAGAATCCAGCAACACATCAAACAAATTATACATCATGACCAGGTGGATTTCATCCCAGGGTCCCATGGATGGTTCAATATACATAAATCTACAAGTATAATACATCACATAAACAAAATATGTGATATCAAAATCATATGATTCTCTCAAGTGATGCAGAAAAAGCTTTTGATAATATCCAGCATCCTTTCATGACTGGAACACTTAAGAAAATAGGTATAGAAGGAACGATCCTTAAAGTGGTAGAGGCCATCTACAGGAAACCCACAGCCAATACCATATTGAATGGGTAAAATTGAAATCATTTCCGCTCATATCAGGAACCAGGCAAGGTTTCCCATTGTCTCCACTGCTTTTTAACATTGTAATGGAAGTCTTAGCCATCACAATCAGGCAAGAGAAGGTAAGGAAGGGTATCCAAATAGGATCAGAGGAGATCAAATTCTCACTCTTCACAGATGATATGATTGTATATCTGGAAAACCCCAGGGACTCAAAAACTCTTAGAAGTGATCAGGGAATATAGAAGCGTCTCAGGATACAAAATCCATACTCACAAATCTGTAGCCTTTATGTATACCAACAATAGTCAAGGTGAAAAAACAATCAAGGACTCTATTCCCTTTACAATAGTGCCAAAGAAGATGAAATATCTGGGAGTGTACCTAACAAAGGACATGAAAGATCTCTATAAAAAGAACTATGAAACTCTGAGAAAAGAAATAGCTGAAGGTGTTAACAAATGGAAAAACATACCATGCTCATGGCTGGGAATAATCAACATTGTTAAAATGTCTATACTACCCAAAACAATCTACAAATTTAATGCAATCCCTGTTAACATACCTCTATCATACTTTAAAAATCTGGAAAAATTAGTATTTAGTTTTGTATGGAAACAGAAAAAAACTTGAGTAGCCAAGACATTACTCAGAAATAAAAACAAATCAGGAAGAATCACACTACCAGACTTCAGACTACACTATAAATCTATAGTGATCAAAACAGCATGGTACCAGCACAAAAATAGAGAGGTAGATGTATGGAACAGAACTGAAAACCAAGAGATGAACTCAGACACTTATCATCATTTGATCTTTGATAAGTCTATCAAAAATATAAATTGGGGGGGAAAATAGCCTATTTAACAAATAGTGCCAGGTGAATTGGCTGGTGACTTGTAGAAGACTGAAACTGGATCTACACCTTTTTCCTCTAACAAAAATTGACTCTCACTGGTTAAAGTACTTAAACTTAAGATATAAAACCATAAAAATTCTTGGAGAGAGTGCAGGGGAAACACTTGAAAAAATTGGCCTGGGAGAATACTTTATTAGAAGGACCCCCTGGGCAGTTGAAACAACATTAAAAATACATTACTGGGATCTGATAAAACCAAAAAGTTTCTGCACTGCCAAAGACACAGTAAGTAAAGTAGGTAGACAGCCCTCAGAATGGGAGAGGATTTTTTCAGCTTCTATTTCTGACAAAGGTCTAATAACAAGAATCCACAGAGAACTCAAACTTATTAATAAGAAAAGAACAAGTGATCTCATTTCATTGTGGGCAAGACACATGAACAGAAGTTTCTCTGAAGAAGACAGGTGCATGGTCTACAAACACATGAAAAAATGATCATCATCTTTAATCATCAGAGAAATGCAAACCAAAACCACTTTGAGATATCATCTAATTCAAGTAACAGTAGCCCACATAGCAAAATTCCAAAACTACAACTGTTGGTGTGGATGTGGAGAAAAGAGAACACTTCTGTACTGCTGGTGGGAATGCAAACTAATACGTTTCTTTTGGAAAGAAGTTTGAAAAACACTCAGGGATCTAAATGTAGACGTGCCATTTGATCCTGCAATTCCTCTCCTAGGTGTCTATCCAAAAGACCAAAAATCACTTGGCAACAAAGATATTTGCTCCAGGTTGTTCATTGCAGCTCAATTCATAATTGCCACATCATGGGAGAAGCCCAAGTGCCCATTGACCCATGAATGGATTAATCAATTATAGTATATGTATACCATGGAATACTATGCAGCATTTAAAAAAATGGAGACTTTAGCTCTGTTATGTTTACATGGATGGAGATGGAAAATGTTCTTATTAGTAAAGTATCTCAGGAATGGAAAAAAAATCCAATGTACTCAGTACTACTATAAAACCAATTTATAATCACTCACAGTTTCCTGTGAGAAATGAATCACAACCATAGCCCAGGATGAAGGAGGGAAGGGGAGGAAGATGGGAAGGAGGGAGGTGGTTTGATAGGGGGAGGGTTAATGGTGGGACCACAACTATGGAGCATATTGCAAGAGTACAAGTCAAATCTATCAAGTATAGAACACAAATGTCTTAACACTGTGATTAAGTAAATGAGGTGAAAGCTATGTTAAGTAATGAGGTGAAAGGATATAATCACTCCAATTTGTAAAAATAATCAAAACCTTGAATCCCACAAAGGCATAAATGTATTCGTGATCTATGTATATATGACTTAATAAAAAAAGTAAAATCACTAGGGATGACATCCGAAATACAAGTATTGATTCCAATCAAGATGCGTATTACAAAGGGGACAGTCAATACTCCTGAGTAGGAAAAGCTGTGTAGTTATGTAACAATGGCAAATGACTTTCCCAGCAGATGCTAAGAAGGCTAGTTGGTATCAAGGTACATTTTGGATGAATTACAAGAGTCCCAAAGGAATATTCTAAAGCCATAAAACTTTAGGAAAACAAAAGGTGAATATTTAGTTACCTGATTTTGGGATTAAGAAATGCCTCAATTCATAAGTATAAAAAGCAAAAAAGAACTAGATTAGGAGTTCTTTTTATTTGAACTCTTGTATGTGTGTTGTAGAATCAAGAAATAAGTAATTGTAGAAAAATAAGTAATTGTGGAAATGTCTATAAATCAAAACTGTAATTACAAAAAAAGTAAGTAGCAAACCACAAATTGCACTTACCACATAAAAAAGCATAAATAAAAGGTAACAATCTCAGTCTTTTTTTAAAAAATTGAGACAGAGTCTCACTTTGTCACCCTGTGTAGGAGAGTGCTGTGGTGTCATAGTTCACAGCAACCTCAAACTCTTGGACTTAAGCGATTCTCTTGTCTCAGCCTCCCAAGTAGCTGGGACTACAAGTGCCTGCCACAATGCCCAGCTATTTTTGTTGTTATTGTTGTTTGTTTGTTTAGCAGGCCTGGGCTGGGTTCAAATCCACCAGCCCAGGTGCATGTGGCCACTGTCCTAACCACTGAGCTACAGGAGCCCCTGACAATCTAAGTCTTAAAAATAGAGAAAGGATATAAATAGATCATTCTTGAGGGGAAAATACTTACAACCAACAACCTGTAAAAAAGTGCATAGCCCCACTAATGATAAAATAAATAAATATAAAACAATGAGATAACACTTCTCCCCATCAGTCTAGAAAAGATAATAAAAGTTACAATAACTAGGGATCCTCATTTCCTATAGAAATAAGGTATCTGACACAGGATTTTTTGCATGGTATTTAATCATATTTTTTAATGCCCTAAATATTCTAATTCTGGAAACATATCCTGAGCAAATAGTGTGAGATACACAGAGTTTTAAGAACATTCACTGCTGTTTCAAAAGAGCAGGAAATTTAGAAACAATTTAAATATCCAAAAAGAGGAGAATAATCATTATAAATTGTGGTCTATCTGTAACATGGGGTATAATTCAGCCCTAAAAATTTTTATAGTAAAGATGATTTTGTGACACAGGTTCATAATTACTGAGGTCATAAACTACAAAATTAAAGACATAAGGTGATCCCCTCCTTATAAAAGGAGTTTGTATCTTATTGAAAAGTGCCTAGAGGGATTTGTACTAACACGATAAGAAGCACTATCTAAAGTGGTTATCATTTGATGGTTGCCTTAAGGTGCTTTAAATTTTGGTTTTATCCTCTTTAATTTTCCACATTTACTACAAAGCTCTTATGGATTTTAGAGTTATCAAAATAAGTATCTGTTTAGTATAACCTTCGTAGCCTAGGCTTTTCTCCAGTCATCTTTCCAAGAAGATCTGTTGAGGCTTGGGCATTGGGAGCTAGGACACAAGTTTGCTGAAAGAAGAGAATCCATTCATTATTTCCATAATGGATATCGAAATACACTTGAAATGTTATTAAAATATAAGGATAGTGTCACAAATGTTAATACTAGTGGTGGTTATTCTGTTAGAGTTTAATTATCAGGCTTAATCTCAACAATAGTAATGTCTATTAATAAAGAGAGTAAGACAGTTAGTGAAAATAGTGATTTAATAAAATCTGGATGTGTTCTGTGGCCCTCTCAGCCTCATCTCTGAGGATCTTCTCCAGACAGAAATGGTAGGCTGCTTTGTTCTCATACAGATCATAAAGGCTATTTTGTACAACAATCTAGACCAGAGTTATGATTCATTAACATCCTTTGGAGATGAAATTATCAAATCAAGACCACATGCATACTTATCTTTTTCTGTTGTTGGTTGAAGTTGTCAATAATAACACCAATAAAGAGATTCAGAGTGAAGAATGAGCCAAAGATGATAAAAACCACGAAGTAAAGGTACATGAATGAATTATTCTCAAATACTGGCTGTTGTCCTTTCTGTTATTGATTTTTTTAATGAGAGAAAAAAAAAACAATTACTGGAGAATAAGGAATTACCTAATTGCCTTATTTAGAAGATCAAAGTATTTCTCAGCAGCCTGAGAAACACTGGCTGTATAGCCTCCTCCCAACAGCCATGGGTCTGAGTGAGGGGATAGGAGCATCTTTTAGTTTCTCCAGCTTGGCTTGAGTGGTACCACGTGGTGGGGATTTGGGGTCTACAGGGGTATGTAATTGGAGGGAGTTAGACTGGAGGTGAGGCCACCAGAGAATGGACACATTCACCTTGCGAAGAGGTGACTAAACTGCTAATCATTGTTTAACTACTACATCTTCCATACAGAGACCACTATTCTATTTAATTTGTTATTATATTCTCTCACTCTTGAATTCCTAATGCCTAGCATTCCTTCTAGTACAGAGACTCTCAATATACATAGACTAAATCCATGAATAAATGAATGATTAGTCTCCAAAATGGATATAAATTGAGTATAACCAAAGTTTCCTAGCTCAAGGTATGTTCAAAAGCAGCTAAGATCCATTTTGGCTTTATGTGCTTTGAGGAAGATGCTAAGATTTCCCTTTTCTTCCCCCAGTGATATCAGAGATATATTTTGAGCATTAATAGTTCTATCACATCTTGAACATATTTATAATATTTGCTATTCAATACCCATCATATAAACTAGTGTAATGGAGGTAATTATCTGAAAATATTATCTCTCTCTATTGCCATTGAAGAGTATCTGACCTTACTCCCAGTTGGCATGAGGAATCCATTCTACACTAATGTCTATCCTTTGAACTAATGGCCATAAAAATGAATTCTCATTCCTCAGTGCTGCTATAACACTACTTGTACCATCTCTACTGCTACTATAGGTTGAGCATCCCTAATCTGAAAATTTAAAAATTGGAAAAAAGATAAGTATTAGTATAGAAAAGAATTAGTATCTACCACCAGACATTTAAAATAAGATTACTCAGTAGGCTATCAATCTTGCAAGTTAGGTTGTTGCCTTGAGATATAAGAATGTTTATATTCCTTTGTGTCTCTCTTTGGTATATCAAGGGCTTGAAGGGGAAGAGTTTATGAAAGAGAAGTTCATACAGAAAGGAAAACACAAAATCACTCCCATTTCTAGGGCATTTTGGGGGAAAAAAACAGGAAGACAAAAAGATCAGAGCTATAATCTGATCAATTACCCTCCCTCCACCCATCTTCCATACCTATGGTTCATTTTACAAGGGTACGCATCAAATCTACTAAGTGTAAAGTATAAATGTATTAACACAATAATTAAGAAAGTGCAGTGAAGGCTATGTCAACCAGTTTTTTATAAGTATTTCAAATTGTATGTAGAACCAGCATATTGTACCCCATAAAAAAATCAGAGCTATAAGATATGTGTTCTGATTCTCCCTCTTTGGGTCTGGAGAGGTTAATTGGAGTCCAGTAAATTGAAGGGAATGTGGAAGGCAAAGAGGGTGTTTCTTACTTTGCTTCTGTGTTTTCTGGGAAGAAACTGCTGCTGGCAAAGCCTGGAATATATTGGGAAGGCAGGCTGACATAAGGGGCTGGAGTTGACAGCCATTGACATGCCATGGTGGGCCTCATAGCAAGGGATAGGAGTAGACTCCTAGGCCAGGGAGCTAGTAGAAGATATGGCATAAGTCAGTACTTGAGGGAAAATAGAGTTGAGAAGGAGAATGGCTCACAGTTTCACCAGTCACAGCATCAATATTTGAGGCCATCAGGGTTCTCTGTGGCTACACAGAGAAGTGACATCATGTGAGAAGCTAACATACAATAGCTAGCACATACTAACATGAGCATCAAAATAGGCACTGCTCTATACACCTTTACCTGCCTATCACTCACTACAGTAGCATACGAGTTCTGACAATTAAGCTCACAATCTCATCCTAGAAAAAGTGCTTTGAAGGGTGAACTAGGTGGTGATGTCAGTGCATAGTTTTGCAAGGAGAGTACATCGAAGATGACCATAGTGATATTCAATGAGGTATGTAGCACTTTTTTTTAGGATGAGTTCACAAACTTCATTGTCTGACCTCGTATGTAAGCCACCCACCTGATCGATCTACCATACATCTACAAAGCTTTCCTCCTGTACCCCATCTCTATCTCAAGGCAGATGGATGCCTAAGTCAAACCAGGGTGAAGGTCATATACTCAAAAAGACAAAAGAGATGAGTACATTAATATTTGTAAATATTTCCTTTGTTTTAAATTATAATTATAAAATTATATTGTATATAATATATCATTACATAATGATATATTCATTGAATATGTAAATATCAAAATATAACTTGTAATAGTTATAAACAGGTATCTACTATTAGCTTTGCCTTTCCAGAAACTTGACTTCATTAACACATCCAGAATTAAGCAAATTTAGATTTGTTGCTATATTCAGGTGTCCTCAAACTACGGCCCACAGGCCACATGCAGCCCACCTAGGACATTTATCCAGCCCATGGGGTGTTTTTGCCACTGCTGCCTGTCCTGCTTAGCAGTCAACTCATCCCAGGGCCCACAGTCCAGCCCTCCAACAGTCTGAGAGACAGTGAACTGGCCCCCTGTTTAAAAAGTTTGAGGACCCCTACATATTAACTCGTGATGACAGTGACTTCATGACAAGAACTAGAATGGCAATAAAGACTCATTCTCATTTCTAAGTGCAGGCTGAAACACGGCTCAGACCACCTCTATTGCTACTACAGGTTGAGCATCCCTAATCCAAAGATGCAAATTCCAAAATGCTCCAAAATCTAAAACTTTGTGAGCATCCATATGATGCTCACAGGTCATGCGCAAATGCTCACTAAAGCATTTTGAATTTTGGATGTTTTCATTAGAGATGCTTAACTGGAAAGTATTATGCAAATATTCCAAAATCAGAAAAAATCTAAAATCCAAAGCCTGGTCCCAGGCATCTTGGATAAGGTATACTCAATCTGTACCAACTGGCCTCCTATACAACTCATATGTACTGAACACATCATTAGGCATTGACTGTGTAGACTCCCAAACAAAACAGGGCACATGTGCTATGATAGGAAAAAGTAAACATTTTCTTTTCCCCATTAATCCCATTCTTGACTCAACCATCTGATCACTCTATGGCTTTGGGCAACTCTCTTCTTTTCTATCCTTCAATTTTACCAGCTGAAAAATAAAAACTTGACTAGATTCCTGAATACTTTTTCAACTTCGGGAATTTATAATTATTTTTTCTTCAACTAGGATACAATGGTTAGCAATCACCAGAAACCTCTCCAGTCTCCAGGGAGCCAGGAGCCATGGGAGGGTCTCTCTTGCTCCTATTTAGTTCCAGTCTTAAGGTTTTCTCATAGTCTAAAACAAGCACTCTTTGAAATTTGGCTTCTATCTTTCTAGCCATTTGGAGAAGAAGTAAGAGGAAATTGAAGGCGTCCTGTGCTTTTGTTACTTCAGCCCTATCTTTTACAAGAATGGTTTGTCCTTGGCCACCATAGAGTAAGAGGACTGGACTTCAGAGAATACTGCAGTGTCAGATAGTCACTAGAGGATGCATAAGAACCCTTTTATTAGGCAGTGATATTTCATAGTGTTTTGTCCTAAGGAAAACAAGGCAGAGAATCCTGGTCACTGAAACTATGATGCAGGAAGTTCTGGACTTTCCACATAGTCATGATATTCCTAATTTGACCCTAATACCCTAGAACATGGTAGAACACAGACTCACCTCTCCAGAATCGACAGCTGCATACATAATATCCATCCATCCCTTAAAGGTTGCCTGCAACAAATGCAGAAAAACATAAGCACAACTGTAGACTTGCCATACCTAGTCACCTGCCATGCAAAAGCAGGCAAGGCCCAGTGGGCTGGTGTCTCTAAGGTAAAGTCCCAAGCTTCCAAGACTGAGTATTCAAATAAAAGAACAGTAGACGGGAACTCTAGGATGTGTGTCTTTATTTTTCTTCTAGGATATATGTCTTAATATTTTTCTTCTCCACTTGTGCGAGATAAAAAAATTTAAAAACAAAAGAAATTTTCACCTACAGAAGTTACTGGAGAAGCTGTGGCTCAACTGCTGGGGGGAAAAAAACCTGACTGAACCTCTTTCCTGATGCCACATCTGTTTGCACTGTGGTTCAAGACCTGGCAACTTTGGTTTTAACAAGGAATTGTTCAAAATGTCATGACCTACATCTAAAGCTCCACTTCTCTCTAGCTAGAGCTCTGGAGAGCAAGCAAGATTCCATAAAGGACAAGGTGGTATATACAGATCTTTATGGGGGTATTACTGGGAGGTGCAGCTCAGTAGGGGACAATTCTAGAAGGCACTGGCTCCCACATGAGGAACTAGGATTTGATTCCATTATCTCAATGGAATCATTGCATTTTTATTGGTTGAGAAATGATTTACGATTCTTTAAAGTTTTCTCTCCTCAAAGTGAAAAACGTACTGACAGCATAACTTACCACCTGCAACAGAGCCAGGTAAGCATTCCCCACATTGTCAAAGTTGACTTCCAAATTGTGCCAGGAGTAATGGTGACTCTCACATTGATTTTTGCCAGCAATGATAGAACTATTAATTGCATTTGTTACATTAAGGCATCTTCCAAATTTTCCAGAAAAGAAGTTTACTCCCAGGATACAAAATATGAGCCAGAAAATGAGGCAGACAAGTAAAACATTCAGAATAGCAGGTATGGCGCCTATGAGAGCATTGACCACCACCTTAAGGAAACGAAATGGGAGAAAAACATAATAGATGGGTAGGGTTCAACATGCTCTTCATCTTCCCAGGATAGGCCTGATGCTAGATTTCTTGCTGCTCAGTCTTTATTGTCCATACCCCAGACCCCCAACCCATGACAAGCCCTGCTGTCAGCTCAATACCTAATGGATCCTTTCTGTTGCCACCAAGGACAACTTGAGAAGTGCCCTGTGAAGATGGTGTTAGAGACTTTTGCAGCACTTGCTCTAGAATTCTGATGGGGAACCAGAGCCCTTCTCAGATGTCACAGAAGCTCTTTTCAGACAGAAAGTGTATTAGACTTTTCTCTATCTCTCAAATTCTAAGCACTGGGCTGAGTGAGAAGCAGCCCAGGAAAAGCTTGGCAATTTAAGAAAATCCCAGCCTAAGAAGAGCAGCTGTCCTCTCTGCCTTTCCCTGTTACCTAAACTTCCACCCATTCCCTTGGAGAATGTACCTTCATTCCTTCAAACTGGGATAGTGCTCGAAGAGGCCTCAGTGCTCGTAGAGTCCGGAAGGATCTCAGCCCCTTTAAGTCAATGAGACTGGGCACAGAGACCTGGTGGGAAGAGAAGCCATAGGTAGTGCACCTGACTCGGTGTCTGGGGAAGCCAGAGAGAGGTGGAGAGCCCTCTTTCTGAGAAGCAGAATGCACTGAGCTCATATTAACAAATCAGACCCTGCTAGAAGGGAAAGGGCAGATGGAGGGTCCATTTTCCTTGCTTGGCAAATCCACAGTCCATTAAGGTAAGAACAATGTGTTATCATTATTTGTTTCATGAAAGACAAAGAAAAGATGAGAAATTTTTGTCAATTACAGGAAACCAAAGAGACATGACAATGGTATGTGTCTGGTATGGGATGTTGAATTAGGTCCTAGACTGGTGTGCGGGGAAGGGATGGCTGGATGGAGAGAATTAGCCATAAAAAAACCTTGTAACAATTGTCAAAATTTGAAAATGGATGTGGATTTCAGTATTGAATCAATGTTAAATTTCCTAACTTCGACCATTGATTGTGATTATGTGAGACATTTCCTTACTAGGAATCACACACTGAAATGTTTAGGGGTAATGGGCATAACACTTGCAACTTAATATCAAGCAGTTTAGATTTAAAAAGAGAGAGAGAAAGAAAATGACAAAAGCAGAGGGGTGATATGGTAATCAGTTGGTGAATATGGGGAAGAGTACAAGGATTTCTTTGTGCTAGTTCTTGCAACATTTTTATTAAGCTTGAAATGATATCAAAATAAAAATTTACAAAGAAAAATTAATTATGTATTTGCTAATACTTCTCCTTATTCAAATAGCTCCTTTTAGGAGAATTACATGCATTTTTCCCTCCCAAAATACTTCTCACCAGTAGGACAGGACTGAGGATTGGAAAGTTCTGTTAAGTGCACAAAATTAAAACCAAACAATATGCTGCACTTAAGTTGAAGACCACTCTTTGCAGATTTTTAACCATTCTTATTAGCTATGGATAGTCATTAGATGTGCAACTTGAAAGAGGTCGGTTTCAGCTGGACATAGTTGCTATCATGGGAAAGGTTAGGTGGTGAGCATGTGAAGTGCAGTGTATGAAGGGTAGGACTTGGGAAAGGCTAGATCCTAGACATGGACAAATGATAACTATTAATAATTGCAAGTACTATGAAGGAGCAACGACAACAAGAAAAACATTTTAGAGCAGCATCTATCTGAGACACTCAGAAAAAAAGCTTTCATGAGACAATCCCTTCTCCATCCCCACCCTGTGGCTGAATGGACACAGAAATGGAAAACTTACAATTACAATGATAAAGTCGAGCCAGCACCAGGCACTGGTGAAATACTTTGTAAATCCAAAAGCCACCCATTTCAAACCCATCTCCAGAATAAAAATATGTGTGAAAATTTTGTCAGTACAATTTAGTAGTTCTTGGATTTTGGGGCGTTCTTTAAGGTAAACATCTTCAAATACCTGAAATGGTAAAGCATAGGCATAAGCTGGGTTGATTATTTACAAAGAACTCCTTGTTCACTACACTTTTTATTTTTCTTTCTTGTATGAATAAAAACTAGTTTCTCTCTTGGTGACAAGGCTTTTCTCGAAAGATAAGAAGATTAAACTTTTCCAATGGAACCAATTCCTTGAGTAAATGGAAAAAGAAAAATTCTATTTTCATTCTCCCAGCTGCCATAGTAGTTCTATTCAATGCCTTTCCATTCCTTACAGCACTGAGCTCAAATGCCTTAGCCTATACTTCAGATTCTTCCAACCCTGAGGCCCATCATCTCCTGCCACAAATAGCCTCATCCCTGTAACCCAGAATTCCCTACAGATGTTATCATTTTGTATGTACACCATGACATATCAAATTTGGGAAACTCTGGGCTACAGCACCCAGTGAAAATTACTTTTACTATAAAACGTTAGTATGATTATGAAAAAGAGACATTCTGGATTTCAGAGAGAACCTTTTTCATGCTCTGTCCGAACATTTACATCACCCAAGTATGTATAGGTGATTATGCAGGATGGGGTCTATAGAACTAGAGTATAATCTGTACTTTTGAGTATTACAGGCTGCTGAAAATGAAAGAAAGGGAGAAGTCTCAGTACCTAACCAGTCCAAACTTTTAGGCCAACACTGAAGGCAAGAAAGAAATCAGGTCTCCTCTCAGGTACTATGGTAAGCTCACAGCCTCACATCCTTGGGAAAAAAAAGAAGAGCAGTCTCACTTATAACTGCCAAGTGGGATTTTGCTGGAGAAGGCCCACCATCTCCTTCTCTGCCCTGTCATCTCCTCTGTAGCCTTAAGATCTCAGCCTAGCTGATATCTGCTGTAGGAAAGGTAACCAAAGACTAGGTTAGATGCACCCTACAGGCCCCCATACCACCCACTGTTTCTCTGAGTGTATCATTTAACTGCCTCCTCTATCTTGGTCTATAATTGCTCCATCTATCTTTTCTACTCAACTCCAGGCTCATGGAGGTGAGAGACTTGTTGGTTTTTTTACCTCTTAAGGAAAGACAAATTGGAATGATATTAGCTGTATATTTCCTCCCTCATTTTGGAAGCTTGGCAGTAAGCTGACTCAGCAGGTCTGTGTTAGCTTAAGGGGTGAGCAGGCTGATACTAGCAACTGAGTTTCAGAAAATTCTGCATTGTAACTAGGCCATTTTCTGACCCAGGATGCTCCCATTATTGCATAGTTGCCTAGACCAGAGCTTCTCAAACTCTAATGAGCCCAAATCATTAGATAAGGGAAACTTACTACTCATTAATAAGGGGGAACTTATTACAATGTAAGACTGCACTTCTAAGACTCCTTCTGGTATGCTGATGTGACTGGTCCATAGACTGCCTATCATTGTCAAAGACTAGATGCCTCTTGTCCTCAGTTCTCTACAAATATGTAGAGGTGCTGGGTCCCTCTCCTGGCACCTTCTGCATTGTGCTTTCAGTCTCCCTCTTCCCAGCCTACACTTGCTTTTCTGAAGGCAGATGTAAACTAGGATTATGTGCTCTCTGCCGTATCTCTGACTATAAATTTTCTTTTTATGGCACCATGGAGCATTTGCATGTGGCTTTTTGATAACACTACTGCTTTCCCACTAACTATCAAAAGTACCATTTGTGGAATGAATAAAAGAAACCCTACCACTTGAATAAAAGTAGATGGTCAGTGAAAACATAATCACCAGAAGACTACAGGTAACCCTAGACCCAAGACTAGCACTAAAAATTAATGTTTTAGAGAAATTTGCTTTTCTGTTTGAGTAATAATTTACATTGCAGTAAGTAGATAAATGGAGGTCTGTGTTGATCACAATCCCCCATGGATCTGGTATATATTCATCTTTTACCTAGAAATTGCAGAAGTGTAAAGCACAAACCAAAAGGTATGGGGTGTGGGAGAGCAAAACACGTCCCATCCCTTCCATTTCCAAGTGACATTTTGTGAAATGTTCTGTCACTCTAAAAGATAAAGGAAAACTAATTTAACACAACAAATAGCAAGTAAATTTAGTTCCATATTACTTGTGACCATTAAAAGGAAAGACACAAGATAAAAGGGAAGGAGAGTAGAGAGGGAGGGAAAACATATGTAAGAAGTAAAAGGAAAGATACTGTCCTCCAAGGCAGGAGGGGAAATGGGGCAAGAAAGACCAGAAGGTGTGAAGAGGGGGCAAGGAATTAATGACTCTATGGGAGTGGAAGCTGTTGGGTTCAGAGTTATTTACAAACATCACTGGGATTCACACCACACTTCAATCCTGAAGGACCATACACATTCAGAGGTATCTCATTGTCTTTCCTATTAAGGGATCGTGAGTGATGGAAAATACCAAAGCAACTTATCATATCCTAATCTGGATCCTGTAGCCGTCTCCCCTAATATTTTATGTTTTAGAAAGCAGCACTGTGGTCTTCAGGAAAAAGGATAGTATGAGGATTGTTGCCTAGAGGAGGAAATACGTTGCATACAATGAAAATGTCTAGAAATCGTCCAAGAATGAGGGGTAGATTAATGGGCCTGGGCTCAAGGACCAGACCATAGTGGCTACTTTGAAGCTCTGGGTTGGGTTACTCATCTACATAAACACATCTTTGGCTTGGGGGGTTCTCAGATGAGCATGACTTCAAAAGTTGTGCAAATCCCCACCTAGTGAGAGAAGAAACAAGAAGATCCCATTTCCACCTGTCTTGCACATTCATGGCACTCTATAAGGGATCAAGTCAGAACATGGCTCCCCCAGCTGCCCTGATGCCCAACATCCCCACAAGACCAGAATGATTTACCAGTGTCCCACTGCTCAGCAGAATCACAAAGATAATAAAGCTCTCAAACCAACTGTGTTTCACGATTTGGTAGCAGGTTTTCCGCAGGTTCCACCAAGTGATGCAGGGGGACTTTGTCTTGTCCATTCTACAACATGGAAAGGAGCAACCCAGGCCTGAAAGCAATCAGCAGTAGCAATATCATTAATGTCTATAATAATAGCTCCAACTCTTTGCTCCTCCCTATGTTCATGTCCCTTGCTATGTGACCTCTCTTTAATGGGAGAAGCAGAGTAGATTTCTAAACTCAGCCATGTGACTTGCTTTGGCCAGCAGAGTGGAAAGGAAATCACAGAGTGCCAGTTCTGAGCCCAGGCCTGGAAAAGCCTTGCAAGTTTCACATGCTCCCTTGCAACATCTCCATAAAAAGGCATATTCAGACTAGCCTTGTGGTTCTTGGAGGAGAATAATCATCATATGGAGCACAGCCAAGCTGCCCATTTGGGCCCAGGCTTTCTCAGTTGACTCCCAGGCAACACCACACATATGAAAGCCAGTTGAGGCTAGCAGAGATCACTCACCTAGACCAGCTGAATCACCCAGGCACATGTTATTTTATTGTATGTCACCAAGGTTTTGTGGTTGTCTGCCATGCAACACTTTTTTTTTTTCATTAATAGTAAATAGATTTTGTCTAAAGGATTTGGGGGAATCGGGTAGAATGGCCACAAGCTTTGAGAGCCACCCATCCTGAAAAAATTTGATCTATTATCAGAATGTTTACAAACAGCTGAGCATTTGTCCTCAGAACACATAAGCTTTCAGAATGAATCTTATCACCCTTCTCATCTAGTCACTACTTCCTCTTCTCTAAATTCTGCTGATCCTTACTTCATGGTGGTGACAATTCATCGCTTTCCTCCTCATCTTCTTAAGTGAACTATAAACTCTCCTTTGTCCGTTTTCTCCCCCCATCTTTCAGAACATTAATAGGTTCATCTTTCAAAACGACTATTTTTTCCTGTTTTTTATTCTACTTGTCCCTTCTTCAAGAAATCCCCCTTTTTTCTCCATCTCCATGGTTGACACCTATTGCATACCTCCAGGGTCAGTCCAAACGTGGATCAGGAGAACTTTAATCTATTGAAAATCCTTAGCCTGAAGAATGTGGGGGGGGGGGAGGGAGAAGGGAGGAGGGAGTGGGTGGAGGGAGGGGGATTGGAGGGACCATTTTTGAGGTCTATCTTACAGGGGTACAAGTGAAACTCTCTAAGAGTAGAATCAGAACGTTTTAAAACTATAACTGAGAAAATGACATGAAGGCTGTGTTGACCAGTTTGATGGAAGTATTTCAGATTGCGTGTGAAAACCCCACACTGTACCCCAGAAGGGCATTAATGTACATAGTTACCATTCAATAAAATTAAAAAAAATAAAAATAAAAATAACTATATGGTTAGTTTCTACAGGGGGCAAGAAGTGGTTTGTTACCTTATAGAAATAAATAGCTACCTAGAATTTGCATGAAGATGATTGAGTTGTCTGCAAATCTAGTCTGGCTCAGAGAACCTAAAAGAATACAACCAATACTTTATATAGATGGCTGGCTGTTAGAGGAATAATATTTCAGACTAAAAACAATGTATATAGAAGAGAAAAAAAATTCAGAAATGGTCTACCAACCTCAAAGCAAGTTCTGCCCAAAGGAGGGTGCACTATGAATCCACCCCAGTACTTCACTATTGGCTCTCACTAGACTTTGTTTTACTCTTCAAAGGAAATAGTTCAAAGTAGATAAGACCTCAGCTTGAATGCCAGTCTATCGAAGCCACTTCAAAATTGTCAAGATTCTATAGCATGAGAATCAGAGTGAGTGAAAATGGGCCCTTAATGAACCATATTTTAGTCTCAAACAGTAAAAATCATTGTTGTTTTAACAATCTCTTAAAATCTTTAGTAGCTTGCTATGACCACTTAATAGCAGCATACATACTCTCCTAGTACAGAGATGAGGAAAAGTGTCCTCTCTTTTTATTGATAACATGGTTCATCTATACATTTAATAGATACGATATATTAATATATATTTGACTGCATATTATGTACTGGGCACTATTTTCATCTATGAGGTATATCATTGAGAAATAGCAAGAGTAAATGCAAAATGAACATCCCTGACATCAAGAAGAACACAGTGTAAAGTTCTTACGTCAGTACACTGTGACATGCCATTAGAGTCACATATGACAGATATAAACCACATTTTGATTTTGTTACTCAGCCACTTTGGTAAATGTTCTTATCTCTAAGAATTTATCCATATATTGTTTCAGATTTCCTCAATAGAAAATCAGATTACCTGCAAATAATGGTAATTTCATTCTTTCATTTCCGATTCATCCTTTCATTTTATAATACTATAATTTATTACAACAATAAGCAGAAATTTATTTGGAATCAATTTTTATTTCTTCACTATTTTCTTTTTTGACCTTTTAAATGAAGTATGAAACACATACATAAGTGCATAATGTTACACATGTAACTCAATACATTAGCAGAAAAAGAGGATCCTTATATCTCTCACCCTTACACAGAAGTAGAACATTACAAAAACACTGGAAGCCACTGTTATGCCTTTCCAATTATGATTCCTACCTTCCCCTCAAAGATTCACTCATATACTGACTTTGAACACCATGGTTTAGTTTTCCTGTTTTTGACTATTTTACAAATTACAATACTGAGGTTATCCTGTTTTCATACTCCTTTTTCTAAAGGTATTCAAGATATTTGAATATCTTAAGGTTTTATTATTTGCTTTTCACAATCTACAAAGCTCCTGCAATGGACTTTAAATTTATTTATGATTTGGAATTCATCAAGGGTACAAAGAATTAGGTTACACTGATTGCATTTGTTGGGTAAAGTCCCTCTTATAATTGTGTCCCACCCCCAAGAGGTGTGCCAGATACCATGAACCCCTATCTCCTTCCCACCTCCTCTCTAACCACTCCCTCCTTCCCCCACCTTGTATTAGATCAAGGTGCCTAATATTAGAATTGAGTACATTGGATTCTTGCTTCTCTATTTTTGTGATGCTTTACTAAGAAGATGCTTTACTAATCCAGGTTAATACAAAAGATGAAAAGTCTCCAACTTTTTTTTTTTTTTTGCAGGTTTTGGCTAGGGCTGGGTTTGAACACACTACCTCCAGCATATGGGGTTGGCACCCTGTTACTCCTTAGAGCCACAGGTATCACCCCCAAAGTCTCCAACTTTTTTAACAGCTGCATAGTATTCCAGGGTAAGTATATATACCACAACTTCTTAATCCATGCCTGTGTTGCTGGGCATTTAAGTTGTTTCCACATTTTGGTAATTGTAAATTGAGCTGCAATAAACAGGCTTGTGCAAATGTCCTTATGATAAAATGATTTTTTTTTTCTTCTGGGTAGATCCCTAGTAATGGGATTGTGGGATCAAAATGGGAGGTCTAATTTGAGTTCTTTGAAGATTCTCCATATTTAATTTCATAAAGGTTGTATTAATTTGCACTCCCACCAGGAGTATAAAAGTGTTCCCTTCTCTCCACATCCATACCAGCACCTGCAGCTTTGAGACTTTGTGATGTCAGCTATTCTTACTGGGGTTAGGTGATATCACAAGGTGATCTTGATTTGTATCAAGGAAGACAAATGGCTAACAAACATTTGAAAAAATGCTCATCTTCCCTGATCATCTTGTATTTTTTGGTTTTAGAATTTTTGTTTAGTTAGTTCTTTTATAATTCCAGTTCTTTGCCAGAATTCCCCACCGTATATTGTATATCCATGAACCCATTTAGCATAGCTGTTGTAAAGCATTTATTTCTTTATCCAATTATCTGGATCCTCTGCTGCTTTTGCCCAATTGTTTGTAGTTCAGGCAGTCCCCGGATCATGCACAACATGGTGCCTGTAGGTTTGTTCTTACGTTAAATCTCTAAGCACGTTGGAACAGGTACATTTGCCTATGATAACCACTGTTCTTTTTTTTTTCCTGTGAAGACCTTTTCAGTTTGATTTTTAGTTTTATTCCCATTTCCTTTATCAGTTCATCCCCTGATGGGCACAGGTAGATTCTATATCTTGGCTATTGTAAATAATGCTAAAATGAACATGAAAGTGGAGATAGCTCCTTGATAAATTGATTCCAAAACTTTTGGGTAAATATTTACAAGTGGGATTGTTGGATCATGTCATATCATATTTCTTTTTTTAGGAACTTCCATACAGTTTTCTCTAATGATTTTACTAATTTACATTCCTACCATCAGTGTATAAGGCTTCTTTTTCTAAACAGTTGCTGTCCTTCATCTTTTGGGTAACAGCCATTCTTGCAGGTAAAAGGTGATGCTTATGTTTAAGTCTTTCATACATTTTGACTTTATTTTTATATTATATGTGATATGAAATAAGGATACTTTTTTTTGAGACGGAGTCTGAATCTGTCATTTGGGCTAGAATGGAGCAATTTTTATCATCATTTTGCTCACTGTAAGTCAAACTCTTGGGCTCAAACTCCTGCCTCAGCCTCCTGGGTAACTGGGACTACAGGTACACACCACCCTGCCTGGCTGTTTTGTTTCTGTTTTTAGTAGAGAAAGGGTGTTGTTCTTGCTCAGGCTGGTCTCAAACTCCTGAGTTCCAGTGATCCTTCCACCTTAGGCTCCCAGAATGCTAGCAGGTGTGAACCACTGCACCCAACCAACAATTTTATTCCTCTGTATGTGGAAATCATTTTCCCATTGCCATTTATCAATTGATTGTACATTCATGGGTTCATTTCTGAGCTCTCTATTCTGTTCCGTATTGGTAGATATGCCTATTTTATGCAAATACTGTGCTGTTTTAATTACAAGAGCTTTACAGCACAGTTTGACATTTGATAGTGTGCTGTCTCCAGCTGTTATTTTTATTTATGATTGCCTTGACTATTTGGAGATTTTCCTGGTTCCATATGAATTTTAAGATTGTTTTTTCTATGTCTATGAAAAGAATGACAGTGGAATTTTCATAGGGATTGCATTGAGTTTGTGGATTACTTTGGGTAGCATGGACATTTTAACAATATGAATTCTTCCAATTTATGAACATGGGTTTATTCTTCTGTTATTTGTGTCTTCTTCAATTTTTATCCTCAACATCCTTCAGCATAGAAGCCTTTCATCACCTAAATTTATTTCTAAGCATTTTATTTTTTTGTAGCTATTATACATTGGACTATTCTTTTGATTTCTATTTCAGACAGTTCATTGTTAGTGCTTAGAAATGCTACTGAGTATTTTTTTTATTTTGTGTAATGATTTTGCAACTTTACTATATTTGTTTATACATTTATTAGTTTATTAGTTAGTATGTATTCATTAGTTCTGGTGTGTTGTGTTTCCATTTTTATTGTCTCAAGATATTTCTAAGAGAAATATTGGTTGTTCAGGACTATGCTGTTTAATTTCCATATATTTATGAATTTTAAACATTCCCTTGCTACTGACTTTTTTCATTTATATTATTACAGTCAGAAAAAATATTTGCTATGATTTCAATCTTTTACACATGTTAAGTCTTGTTTTGTGTCCTAACATATGATTAATTCTGGACAGTGTTTCATGTATACTTGAAAAGAATGTGTATTTCTGTTGCTTTTGGATGGAATGTTCACTATAGGAGTGTGTCTGCTAGTTCCATTAGGACGAAGTGATGTTTAAGTCCAGTGTTTCCCTGTTCATTTTTTGTTGGAATGATCTATCCATTGTTAAAAATGAAGTATGGGAGTTCCCTCCTATTAATGTAATATAATCACCCTGTCCTTACACACACACACATACTTATATCCTCTAGATGGGGCAATGTTTCATAACATAATAACTTTCTTTGCCTTTTTCATAGTTTTTGATTTAAAGTCTACTTTGTCTAATGTGAGGATTGTTATTCCACTCTGTTTTGGATTTCTATTTGCATAGAATATCTTTTTCATCTCTTTACTTTCAGTCTGTATGTATCTTTAAGAATAAGGTGAATCAAAAAAAAAAAAAATGCTGGGCACCTATGGCTCAAGTGACTAAGGCGCCGGCCACATACACCTAAGGTGGCGGGTTCGAATCCAGCCCGGGCCTGCCAAACAACAATGATAGCTGCAACCAAAAAATAGCCAGGCATTGTGGCGGGCGCCTGTGGTCCCAGCTACTTGGAAGGTGGAGGCAGGAGACTCACTTGAGCCCAGGAGTTGGAGGTTGCTATGAGCTGTGATGCCACAGCACTCTACCCAGGGGGATAGCTTGAGGCTCTGTCTCAAAAAAAAAAAAAAAAAGAATAAGGTGAATCTTTTCTAGGCAGTATATAGTGGGTGGGTCTTGCTATCCATTCAGTCATTCCATGCCTTTTTGTTGGATAATTTAATCTATTTATATTTAAGCTAATTATCAAAGAGCACAGAATCTTCATTTGTAAAATTTCCAAGCCACTCAGTTAAAAAAAACAGGTGGCACTGTTAAAGAGATACGTATGGGGAAATTGAGAGAGTGTGTTAAGGATTTTGACAAAAAAGTTTTTAACTTTCCATTCATATCTTTCTGTAATCCTTTTCTAGTAACAATAAGATATCACCTCTTTACAAGCTCTAAATAAGAAACTTTTTACTTTGTAATTTTTGCTTTTACTTTATAATCAATAAAGGTTTACTTTTTCTGATTATACTTTCTGAATTTATATTACTACTATCTATAAAACTACAAATAGTGGAATAATGAACCTAAATAATTTAGTGGACTTATCTTAGTAGGTTAAAAAATAATGATGCAGGGGAAGGATCATAAAGAAAATAATTTAATAGATAGCCAGCCAAACACATATTTAAATATCCAGTCACTGACTCTAAATTCTGACTCTAATATTTCATTAATTTTATTTTATTCTGAATAACATTGTGCTTTTTCTAGTAGACTGGATTTTTCATCCTTCAGATGTTCTCAAACACAGATGTTTCTAATTTAAAAAGCATTAGAGGTAATCAGTCATTGGTTCCCCCTGGATATAGCCCATGATAACAAGTGGTTCTTTCATTAATTAGTTGGAAAATGAAGATGTAGCTACATCTTGATAAAGGAAAAAAAAAAAGTATGTGTATATATACACATACATAGATACATACATACAGAAAATAAATTATAGAGCAATTAACATAAAACTTATCCACCTAACCAAAATAAATAGAAAGTGATTTATAGCCATTTTAAAATGTAATAAATACATGCAGTTTGATTTGTAGAAGGAGTAGAGGGTGGACCTCATGGAGCCATGAGAATCCCCACCTCCACTTGCCAGCCTAGATACAATCACTTATGGGGAGGAATCACATCTGCCTGCTACAGCCCGCCCCCACCCCCACCTCACCACCTACTACAACCAATGAGGCCAAGACCTAGTAGCTGACCTCCACCATCTACCCCACAGCCTGGGCCCTCAGAGCTATGGTGGGGAGTGGGGCCCTGTGGAATCACATCAGCGATGCTTTCCCATAGGGGCTGGCAGTGACAGCCAAGGTCATCACAATGAAGGTTTTGGGGGCAGTAAAATGGTTCCATGTAAAAACCAGATATTATTTCATCAACAGGAATGATACCAGGAAGATGTATTTGTATACCAGACTGCCTGAAAGAAGGATAGACCCAGGAAGGGTCTTTACAGTGTAGGAGATAGAGAAGCTCTGGAGTCTAACGTCGTTGAAGGAGAAAAGGATACGGAGGCAGTGAACATTACAGATCCTCAAGGAGTTGCAGTTCTAAGTAGTAAGTACTCAGCAGACAATAACCATAGACACTATCCATGCCATAGGGGTGCTCCAGGCAATTGCCAGAATAGTGAGCTTGGTAGAAAAGAACCAAGGATTAAAGCATGCTCCTAAAATCCAGGTCCAACAACATGAACTCCATGAAAAGTAAGGGTTTCCACCTTTAATACATGCAGAGATCCTATGGGTGTGCACTGTTGTATTCCAGCTCTCCTGTGCAGGGAGAAGTGGTAGAGGGGGCTAAGAACCAGGGTGCAGGATCACAAGGTCACTCAGTGAGACAATATGTACTGTGGGTCATGGACCACAATTCTGCAGGGGCCTTCCTCATTAAAGGCTGCCTAGAGAGGAAGGCGATGAAGCAGATAAAAAGATCAAGGAGAATGGGCTCCAACATCAGTAGTCACTTCTGTGTGGGTATTCAGCAAGGTCAACTGGACACAGATGCCAAAAAAACCCTAAACCACAACATGGGAAATAGATAAAACCAGCCAATCCACCAGCTGAGAGCGAGTTGGCTCAGGGAGGGGCTGGGTAAATCCACTTTACCATTTCTACCATCATGCAGTTCAGTCACCCACCAGGAAGAAAGAATATCAAATAAATAAAAGATTGGAGCTGAAGACTTTACATGCTTTTGGCCTGTTGACCAGATAACTATAACTATCTGCATAATTATGGGGGTTTTGTTATTTAAATGTGCTTTCTTTTAATAAAATGAATTTTTATTTCTCAACTCACTGTTAAAGATTTTTCATTGTTTCCTATCTGGTCAAGTTGAGATTTTTCAATAATTTCCTTTTTAATTTGTAATAAAAATTCACAACTTGATTTTTTTCAAAACGTTAACAAACGGCAAGGAACCGTTAGTAAAGGCTTTAAATAAAGTACGTGTTACTACTGTCCTGCCTGGTACAGGTAGTTCCTGAGTAACAAACATCTGACTTAGGTACAGCTTGCAGTTAAGAATAGAGGCTATTACAGGTAATAGGTAAGCGTACCTGTTGCAATTTACATACAATTCAACTGCAGAACAAACCTAGGGCACCTGTCTCATTCATAACCCCACAACTGCCTGTACTGATCCAACTGGCTGTTTCTCTCATTGTATCCAAAGAGGATTAAGTGAGAATGTGTTCTAGCAAAGCTATTCCTATGAAAGGAAAAACAGGCAACCTGGTGATGGTGAATGCTCAAAAGCCTCATGAAAAAGGAAATCTGGGGGCTCATCAGTGGCAGTGGAGGAAGTTTCATGGACAATTCTGGGTATTCACAAGGAACGTGTTTCATTAACAAGGAAATCCTAAGAAACCCTAGGAAATCAAATCTTAAAAAGGAGGAAATGAATTCGTAGGGACATAACTCTATCTCTTCTCCATTTCTGTGCTGCTTTTTTTTCCTTCTCTTTTTTCTTCACATGGGTACGAATGAAAAGAGGGTGGCAAGACACTGAGAAGAATTGAAGTAACTGGTCTGGAATAATTTGGAGAAGTGTGTAAGCTCCAAGACTAGCTGATTTCCAGACCTCTCCTGAAAGCTCTTAAGCATTGCCCATGGCATAAAAGCTGTCAATTTGGCAAGTTAGCTAAACTGTCAAGTTTGTTTTGTGACTGTCCCTCCCCTTCCAGAATCCATGCCCTGCCTCTCTTTGGGGTTCTTTTATACTCTCTTCTCTTTCAGACATCCAAAGGTCAAAACCTGCTGACTCACAAAGTCTTACTTTTTTCTCTGCTAAGTTCTCCTTTGTTCAGCAAATAAAATCACAATTAAAAGTGGATATAGGGGAATCAGTAAGGTTAAATGAACAAAAATTTACTTTGGAAGATAACACATGTCCCTGTGATCCTAGAGGCACTTTTTTTTCTTTCCACATGTCTTTCAGTTTTTTCTGACCTGCTGGGTTAACACAGACAAAACCAACCTCAAAGTCAAATACTCTTACCACCTGCTTTTCTTACCATTGATAAGGTTATGTGGTTACGGAAGACTCTAAAAACAATGAACATATAGGGAGTACTGGTACAAGGATTTATAACATGAGTGGGTACAATAAACTGGGAAATTTAATACCTTGAAATTTATGACAGGTGTGTAAACATGAGTAAACATTTTCCCCTACCAGTGTTTGGCAATTGTAAGTTCTGTGTTATAGTTCTGACTGGGAAATAAAGCCAAAAAATATATCCTGTACATGGTCTACTTGAAATCAAAGGGACCACTCCATATTAAAGGATAGGGTCACTATTATTCAAAGTAAAAAAAACGAAACAAAATTATCCTACACAAAGTAACAGGTATCAGGATTTTTATATGATGTTGACAAGAAAAGTTATTCAAAGAACTGATCTACATTTTATTTTTCCTCAACATAGAAAATAATAAAGAAATTTTCAGGGCTTCAAAAAAATTCCACTAACTCACTGAATCACTTTATTTTTATTATAACACAGTATGAGTACCTCTTATATAACAGGTAGCACTTATTAGCATAGATTTGTGGCCCATCCCACACTCACTCATTTCTCTCACTCACCTTGGAAACAAGCTTTCTCTATGGAAATCAACATAAAGTGGAAATATACAAAAATCAAAAAGACAAATTCTCGCTCGTACCTGTTTCTTTTTTTAATGTTTAACAAATTGAAATAAATAGAGTATTGATCATTGCAAGTTTGGTCGTAAGTCAAGGAATTATAGAATACTAGGTCACAGAGTCAAATGTTAGCCATTCACATTCAAGAACTGTCCAAAGAACAGAGATCCCTGTTCCAAGCACTTAAGCTGGCAAATATAGGTCTTCTGTGAGACAAGATTCATGTCCTGCCCTTAAGCATTCACCCCAAATCAGCAATTTTCTCTTTTGTGATTTTTCTTTTATCATGCAGGAATTCTCCATTTGCAATGTTACTTTCCTATAACTTTCCTACAGGAAAAGAATGCATTGGTTGGAGGATTTGAAGTTTCTGATTATTTTAGCATTTATACTTATTGTACATTATTAAAATTGACATTTTAATTTCTTTATATTTTCTCATGAGCTTTATTTGAGTGGCTCAGTCTCAAGTATGACCAAGTCTTGAAACAACTAAGACTGTGTTCCAGGACTGTATTCCAATTGTTTCAACAGTTGTAAAAAAGTATCTCTGATATTATTTTATATTCAACTAAATTTTGAACTGGATGCAAATTCACCTTTCCTATTCACACTAGTAATGTTATCTGAATCAAATACTTAACCCTTTCATAATCTGGAAAAATCTTTGTAATTGTTATATTTATGTAAGAGAGTTATAAAATCTACATTATAAAATAATGCTAAGGTACTTAGTGTATGATTGGTTAGTAAGGGGTCTATAAATAGTAGTCATATCAATAATAGAAAAAGAAAATCCTTAAACTTCTATATTTATGTCATTATATTAGAAGTTATTGATATTTTCATCACTAAAAAAGTTTTATATACTATTTTGTTCACTTGTACTTATAGTCCTTTATTGGAAACTAGTAGACTAATTTCTAGAAAATTCTTCCAAAGACAGTTTCTATTCATCGAAAGATCAAAAGACCTTCAGGCAACTAATCAGTGATATGAATGGAAGTGAAAGTAATTTTGCAAAGCTTATTAATAAACGTATAAAAGAAACACGACTCATTGAGAAGAGTAAACATAGCTCCATTGGCTAAATTATAGTGATAAAAGAAAATTATAAAGATAAAACAAGACCAGTCATAAAACAGCCTTTATTAGGGAGCTGTACATTCAATTTGCAAAAACAAAAGCAAAATAGTAACAACAATTACGGACATATAGTTTCTTAATACTTTGAACATTAAGATTAGAAAAGCAAAAACATCCTATAAAATCATTTGTTTAAAATTAAAATGTCCTTTAATAAAAAGCTAGTTTGCATTCCAAATAATTACTAATCAATCAAGATTTTTCTGTCAACAGGCCCTGAAACTCATTATGCAATATAGGTATAGTCAAAACAAGATTTTTAAATGCGGCTCGGCACCTGTGGCTCAATCGGCTAAGGCACCAGCCACGTACACCTAAGGTGGCGGGTTCGAATCCCCAGCCCGGGCCTGCCAAACAACAATGATGGCTGCAACCAAAAAATGGCCGGGTGTTGTGGCGGGCATCTGTGGTCCCAGCTAGTTGGGAGGCGGAGGCAGGAGACTCGCTTGAGCCCAGGAGTTGGAGGTTGCTATGAGCTGTGATGCCATGGCACTCTACCCAGGGGGACAGCTTGAGGCTCCGTCTCAAAAAAAAAAAAAAAAAAG